>BSBK01000117.1:600000-755000 GCA_027943335.1 Chamaecyparis obtusa | reverse complement strand
GGCATCATTTAACTTCTCACTGAAATAAGCAACAGGTTTACCTTCTTGGCTTATAACAGCTCCTATTGCAGTACCACTAGCATCACAATCTACTTGAAACACCTTATTAAAATTTGGAAGTGCTAAAATAGGTTGTTCTGTAACTTTTTGTTTCAACAATTGAAAACTCTTTTCTGCCCCATTAGTCCACTTAAACTCTTTTCTATCCCCTCTCATTGTTTCAGTCAAGGGTCCACAAATACTGCTAAAATTTCTGATAAACTTTCTGTAAAAGCTAGCCAAACCATGAAAAGATCTTACCTCAGTAGCACTCCTTGGAGTAGGCCATTCCAGAATAGTCTGTACCTTCTCTGGGTCCATTTTTAGACCTTCTGCTGAAACTACAAATCTCAAATACACTAACTCTTTCTTCACAAAACTGCACTTCTTCAAATTAATCAATAATTTCTCATCTCTCAACTTCTCAAACACCATATGAATATGCATCATATGTTCCTCCAATGTCTTGCTAAAAATCAAAATATCATTGAGGTAAACAATGACAAACTTACCCATAAATTCTTTCAGAACCTCGTTCATGAGCCACATGAAAGTGCTCGGTGCATTGGTTAGCCCAAAAGGCATGACTAACCACTCATACAGTCCTTCCTTTGTCTTGAAGGCAGTCTTCCATTCATCTCCTTCTCTGATCCGAATTTGGTGATATCCACTCTTTAGATCTATCTTTGAGAAATACACTGCTCCACTCAAACAATCCATAATATCATCCATTCGTGGCAATGGAAACCTATACTTGATTGTGATCTTGTTTATTGCTTTGCAATCTGTACACATCCTCCACTCTCCATTCTTCTTTGGTGCTAATACCGCTTGTACAGCACAGGGACTCAAACTCTCTCGAATCAACCCCTTCTGTAATAACTCATGTACTTGTCTGTTCAACTCTTCACTTTCTGCTGGTGTCATTCTGTGTGCTGCCTTGTTTGGCAAACTGGCCCCTAGAATCAAATCCATCTGATGACTGATCTTCCTTACCGGTGGTAATCCATCAGGTACATTATCAGATACAATATCCTAAAACTCATTCAACAAATCTGCAACCTCTACAGGTACATCCTCTACTTCTTCTTTACCAACTTTTGGAATTAAAGCAAAACACAAATGCTCATGCCTCATACCATCTAGAAATTTTCTTCCATCAAAAAATTTTATTCTTGCATTACCACATACCTTTTTATTCGGTCTCCTTCAATGGCTTTAGCTTATGTCGCACTCCATCCTTTGTCAGGGAATAGGTATTTGTGCGACCATCATGTACAACACATCTGTCAAACTGCCATGGTCTACCCAACAACATATGACATGTATCTATAGAGATGATATCACATAGTACCTCATCTTGGTACCCACCAATCTTGAACTTTACCAGGCACTGTTCACTGACCATGACCTTGTGGTCATCCTACACCTAGGCAATCCGATATGGATGTGGGTGTTTCTGTCTCTTGAGCTTCAACTTCATCACCATCTCTTCTGACACTAAATTGTTAGTGCTTCCACTATTGATAATCACATCATAGCATTTACCCTCACACTTGCATCTAGTGTGAAACAGGCTCCTCCTTTGTTCAGGTTCATTCTCACCACTCAGCAAGACTCTTTTGTTAATTAGCGTTTCTCCTCTTTCAACATCTTCATCTACATGTGCAACTCTGGCCTGGCCTTCATTTCTCCTGTCTATTCTGCCTTGGCACTGAGGACATTCAAATGCCCTATGACCTTCTTCTCCACAGTGAAAACATGTTCCATGGAAGCCTCCTCTTCCAAACCCTTGTCCTCTTCCTCTTCCTCTCTGATCTCTATTACTTTGATCCTGGAAATGATTGGAATTATTTCCTCTCTAATTCTGACTGCTACTAGCCTCATCCTTCTTTTTTAGATCTTCATTTCAGCCACCATATGACCGTCCACCAGATCTTCCACCATGACCTCTTCTATTTTGTCTGCTCTCAAACTTCTTGTTCAGCTTTTCCTCTACTTTTAGGGCAAACTGGTATGCCTCCTCAATACTATTCATTCGAACCAGATTCAACTCCTCCTGAATGCTTGGCCTTAACCCATTAAGGTATCGGGTAACTTTCTCCTTATCAGCTTCTGCATGGCCTGTTCTGATGAGGATTCAATAGAACTCCTCTGTATACTCCTGAACAGATCTTTCTGCTTGCTTCAAACTTTGCATTTTCTTTAGTAGGTCAAGCTCATAATCAACAAGAATGAACTGTCACCTCACCTCAATTTATCCACCATCTGATCCCATCTTGTGATTTTATCTTTCCCTCTCCTATTTCACTCCAATTGAATTTCTTGCCACCAGATCTTCGCATGACCTTTCAATTTGGCCTTCGCAAATTTGACCCTATCAGGATCCTCAACATCTTCATACTCAAAATATTCTTCACATTCATTGATCCAGTCGATCAATTCCTCTGGGTTGAGATTTTCAAAAAATGTAGGAACCTCAATCTTAGGTCTTTTCCCAATCTTGGAAATTGCCCGAAAAAGTCTTTCTTCCTCCTGTTCACAATTTCAGCTTCTCCTTCTTGATATTCTTCTTCGGATTCATCCTCGCTTTCATTTCGAACATTAAGATTCATTCCTCTACGAATCTCTTCTTGCAATGCTCACACTTGTCTCTGTAGCTTTCTAACCTTAGGTGTCACAGCACCAGCTCTTCTGCCATGTTCTCTTCGTGGAGGCATTTTCGCGATGCACGCTGAAACCCTAAATACGGTCCTGGTGCAAACTGCCTCACAGTCGGCGATCTATTTACACACTCAAGAACTCCTGCTCTGATACCACTTGATGAAGGGTGCTCCCCTTAATACCACAAACACATAACAGAAATAGAGAAACAACAACAATATTATGCAAGAACAGAAAATTGGCTTTTTATTATCTCCACAAATGTGAAATTACAAACTTTCAAAATTACAATATGCAAAGCCACATGAGCATTCCCTTACAATATTCTGTAGGACAAAGCCTCGAATCAATACCCAGATCTACTACCCAGAACTGCCCTAGACAACACTATGGGCCTTCTTTATATAAGCAATTTCCACCGCCCGAGAAGGTTCTAGAAATTTAGCTCTTAGGACCGACCAAACTTAGAATTATTTTATTTTACAATTTATTACATCAAAGTCGGCTCAAAATGAGTTTTGAAACCCAAACAGAAATTTTGAAGAAAAATTATTTTTTGCCATTTCAGGTGACCCAACTTCCGAAGACCATAAGTCATCACCCATTGACCCGATTGGCTATTATAACCCCATTCTGGAAAAATTACGAAGTGCTCTACAAGCTTGACCAGTGCAAAGTGCCCGTCACCCAAATTTTCAACCTCATCCGGGGCCTCTAAAGCCTTCAAAACTGAGTTCGAAGTTTCTGTACCCTGCTGCCAATACCGAAAATCTTCAATATCTTCAAAACTAGACCTGATCTAGCCATGAAACTTTGCTGACAGGCTGATATGACTGAGATGAACCTCCACATGTAAAATTAGAACATTCCAAGATCGTAAGACCAACTTACTAAAAATAGCAAGTTTCCATAAAATAGCAACTCTGCACAAGATTAGCCCTTATTGAATAACAAAAAAAGAAATATTTTTGGGTGATGCAAGATTGCTCTTACACCCAGGATGCTCCTGCATCAATATATATATATATATATATACATATATATATGTAAGTATATATATATATATGTATATATATATAATATATACATATATATATGTAAGTATATATATATATATATACATATATATATATATATACATATGTATATATATATATATACATATATATATGTAAGTATATATATATATATACATATATACATATATATATATATATATATACACATATATATATGTATATATATATATACATATATATATACATATATATATATACATATATATATGTAAGTATATACATATATATAAATACATACATATATATACTTACATATAGATATGTATACATATACATATATATATATATATGTATTACATATACATATACAATATATATATGTATACATATACATATATATATATATATAATATATATATATGTATACATATATATATATATATATATATATATGTATACATATATATATATATGTATACATATATATATATATATACATATATATATATATATATATATATATATATATATGTATGTATGTATGTATGTATATATATACATATATATAGACATATATATATATGTATGTATGTATATATATATGTATATGTATATATATATGTATGTATATATATATATATATATATATATATATATATATATATATATATATATATATATATGTATATTTGTGTGTGTGTGTGTGTTAAACATATGGATTTAGATATGAGTACATGCACTTTTACTTTTGTAGTGTTTTTCATCAACTTTGGGTTATTAACTTGTGTTAATTTTCTTTTACCTATTACAACTTCCTTTGTGACTTCCTATAGATCCTTTACCATTCCATTTTATTAGGAGTCATCACTCACAAAGGAGCCCATCAACATTACTACATAGCCCAAGTGTAGAAGAAAGAGATGAGGTAATAAATGATTCAATTGCCAACAAATTACAGTCTAGTATTTATTTATTTTGAGAGTATTTGGAGATAAGATATCTAATTTAACATTTGAATTATTCTTGTGTAGACACCCAATGAGCCACGTACTTCTTCGAGAGGCTCAATTTTGATGATCTATCACAATCATACATATTGATAGAGATATATAGATCTAATTGTGGTCACTGAATGACCAATTTTTGTATATATTTGACATTTGTATTGTATATATCAACCTTGACATGTCACATGCCACATTTTTGTAACTATTATTGATTTGGCATCTATGCCATTTTTTGATATGTACATGATTATTGTTCATTTTGATATATATGAAACTTGATATTCGACCCAATTTGTTCATTGTGTGCATATCATTGTACTTAAAAACTTAATTTTTTGCAATTAATCAAATATTTTTACATTCATTATTTAATATAATAGAATTGAAACATGTTTATCAAAGTCATTGTGGCATGGATAAGGTAATCAAAGTCATATGTGACTTAATTCGATGTAATAAGGCATGCAAAGCCAAAATATGTAATGATTTTGTTTATTGTTTCAAATTTTCCTAATTGACAAAATAAGGGTCATAGGAAGATGTATATTAATGGGTGGTTTATGTGATTTCTATTTCTTGTGGATTGTGTTTTGGAATAAGTTGGTGAAAAGTGTGAAATACCTGATTTTACCAATGTTGCTTAGTGACCCTTAGGGACACTCCCGTCCAGTGTTATCATGAATGTTTGAGGGACTCCATGGGAAAGATGAGGTTGTCACTAGAATTTACCCAACCAACCAGAGCTAATAGAGAAAATGATTTCATCCTATGGTGAATGGATTGAAAGATAGCCAATGTTTCTCATCTCAATTGAGTAACATTACAACTTTTGACAAAAACTAAAATAGGGATGCCAAATTAAAATGAAGGGGAATCTCCCAAAACTGACATGGGTAATTTTAGTCTATAAAATGGTCTTGTAGAACTTGAATATTTTTCGATACCTCACACGAGCTCTGAGATATGTCCCAAGAAATATCATTGCCCAATGTTGCTTAGCGACCCTTAGGGACACTCTGGTTTAGTGTGCTCGCGAACATTCAAGGAACTCTATGGGAAAGATGGGGTTGTCACTAGTGTTTAACCAAACAACCAAACCTAATAGATTAGATGAATTGATCCCATGGAGAACATATTGAAAGATAGCCAATGTTGCTCATTTCAATTGAGCAACATTGCAACTTTTGACAAAAACCAAGATAGGGTTGCCAAATTAAAATGAAGGGGAATCTCCAAAAACTAAGATGGGTAATTGTAGGCCTCCATAACATAGTCTTGTAGAACCTAAAAATTCATCAATACCTCACACAAGCTTTGAGATATTCTCCAAGAAATATCTCTGCCCAATGTTGCTTAGTGACCCTTAGGGACACTCTGGTCTGGTGTGCTTGTGAATGTTCAAGGGACTTCGTGGGTGAGATGGGTTGTCATTAGCATTTACCTAAAAAATTGGAGCTAATGGAGTAGATGAATTGATCCCACAGTGGAAGGATTGAAAGATAGCCAATGTTTCTCATTTCAATTGAGCAACATTACAACTTTTGACATAAACCGAGATAGGGATGCCAAATTAAAATGAAGGGGAATTTCCCAAAAATGAGATAGGTAATTGTAGGCCTCCATAAAATGGTCCTATAGAACCTAAAAATTCCTTGATAGCTCACATGAGATCTAAGATATGCCCCAAGAAAGATCGCTGCCCAATATTGCTTAATGACCCTTAGGAACACTTTAGTCCAGCATGCTTGCAAACATTCGAGGGACTCCATGGGTGAGGCAGGGTTGTCACTAGTGTTTACCTAGCCAGTCAGAGCTAATGGAGCAAATGATTTGATCCCATGATGAATGGATTGAAAGATAGCCAATGTTGCTCATTTCAATTGAGAAACATTACAACTTTTGACATAAACCTCCATGATTCATTGGGTGCTCCTACACCAAAATTTTTCATAAATATATATATATCCATTAAATCAATTCCAATAATGACATTTTCTATCTTATCAACTTAATGCATCCCATTACTTCATATGACATGAGCTTGTGCAGTGACATCCATGTTATGGTGTTTAAAGAATAGTTTTTTTAAAGATATGTCTGAACATGTTCTTAATGGTAATTAATATTTAAGCAAGAACATTTTAAATAGATTTCACACTTATTTATTGTTGAACATACAAAATAAAAGATAAATTTCAAAATTAAATTCTAGATTCTTCTAAGGTAGAGATTGAGAGGATTGAATACAAGTATTTCAATAATATATTTGCAAATCAGGCCCATTGCACCTTTTATATACAAAATTTGGCATCTAACATGCACATAACAACTCATTTCTCCTTTTTTTACATAAAAATTGGCATCTAATATGCCCATGGAAGCTCATTGCACCTTTTATATACAAACATTAGCATCTAACATGCACAAGACAACTCATTGTCCTTTCTTACATAAAAATTAGCATCTAATATGCACAGGGTATCCCTTTTTTATACAAAATTTGGCATCTATTTATGCACATTACATCTCATTGTCATTTTGAAGTACAAAATTTGGCCTCTAAATATGCACATAGAGAACCTCGAAGATATACACAAAATGGTCAAAATCATTCTACCATATTATAGAATCATTCTTCTAGATTGCCCAAAATTAGTCAAGAGAACCTTCTGGATCATCTCCAACCCTTATTGTGTCATGGTCAAATTCACAAGCTTTCCACAAATTATTGTTAAGAGGTCTTCCATGATGCTTAATTAATTGATTTTTTTTTGCAACAATAAGGTTAGAGTAAAGAAGAATATGTCTATGTGTCTCAAAGTCCTCAAACAACTAGGCATTAAAATTCTTGATGGGATACTTGCATTTTATAAAATTTAATAGCCAAATCAATGCAAAGTGTAATAAAAAGAGTTTAATAGGTGTGCATACAACTCACCACAATAATGGTACCTTCTAAGCCATGTCCCCATGATAACAAAAAATCCTATTGGGTACTGAATACCCTCTCCATCAATGACTGTAGTTCTCAATTTCTTTTCGGCCTCAATACAATGCCACAAAAAGTAATATGTTCCTTCTTTATTTTTCTCATCTGAAATTACTGCATATACATGACCCTCATTTAATAGAATTTTTAGTTAATACCAAAATCAACATTTAAAGAACTGATAAATTGAGTTTAAAATTGATTTAACCTACGAAATCTAGAGAAATTACCTGATTCAACTAGGTCTGATACATGATAAAAATCCACTGATGCTTCAAATTGGTTCATTTGTAGCTCTTTGGGAAATTGATATGTATCTAGGGTTTGAAAATGTCTACAAGACCATTGGTCAACCTACTCTTTTGATTCACAGTCATCCCACACAAAATGCATACATAAAGAGAAAAAGCATGAAATTTGTCTAGTATGAATAGCTATTGATGTTGCATTTGAACTTCTACATGAATGCATGTCACTTGATCCTATAAGTGTATACACCTAAAAATGGTCACCTAGACTATTAGCCCCTTTTGCTAAATCATAAATTACTTGCTCTTGATCAAATCCTAGCTCTATCATTTATTCAATTATTTTCTATGGGCTAACCATCTTATCCTAAGTCTTTATTTATTTAAAATGAATATTTCCTCCCCTTTTAATAAATAAAAAGCCCCCACTTTTCCTCTTATCCTAAGTTGCACAAATAAAGCATTATTCTTATTTTATAAAAAGGGAAAAAGAACTTTTTATCTCATATGGACACAAAAGTCAACTCCTATTTTCTCATTGGAGGATATTTGTGCACAAGGATTGCTCCTCTTTTAAGCTCCAGTGTTGATTAAATCTTTTGCCTCTTAATCTCCATGGTCCATTCCTCCTCATTTCCTTTAAAATGAGAGCTCTCTTCTTCATTCTAGATCCCCAACTTTTTATGCTAACTTTATGCTGCAGGTTTTCTAGGTCACTTTGGAGCTTTTGAAGATTTGGAGCATTCTTAGCATCTACATCTCATTCTTGCATTCTACATCTCATTCTTGCATTCTTAGCTTAGCTTCATATTTATGCTTTCTTAGATTAGCTTCATTTCTATGCTCTAGATTAGCTCACATAGATTAATTAGCTTGGGTTGTAACACTTGCATATTTCCTTTCATAGCTTAGCTTGCATTTCCATTTCTAGTATAGTTGCATTGCATTTTCATTCTTGATTCTTGAGGATATTGGCATTCTTGCCCTTGTCTTCATTGAATCTCCCATCGCATGGTTTACTAGCAAGGTTATTGGCTTAATAGCTCTAGCTGAGAGCATTCTTAAAAACCCTTGCACTCCATGCCTAGGGAGCTATGGATCGATTTGTGAGGGCTCATTCTTGAGTTTCCTTGCATGTAATGATTCATAAAAGTGTGACACATTTATAGCACACAATAAGTGTACAAAAATATAGATAGTTTTCAATGTTAGATTCACATATCAACAAAAAATATATAAAAACCATAGACTTTCATACATTACATGGTCCCATCGTAGAGTTACACCATTGCACAATTATTTTTGCATCTATTAAGACTATGCCACCTTTGTACTTCAATTCCTCTTTAGTAAGAGATCTTTTCACACATGATCCCACACCATCATGCTCTCCCTTTCCATGCCCTACCTTAGTGAAATTCCAAAAATGTTGTACAACACTTGCCACATGCATCCTACTCAACCAGTAGAACATCCTTTCATTCTTGAATTGTGCGGTGCAATTGTCCGACCATATTAAGTGTTTGTTGTATCTTATACCTCTTTCCCTTAAACTATCATAGAAGATTATAAAGCACCCTTTCAAAAAATCTGAGGAATGAGTACGATCATCACTGATATAGAAGTGATACTTGTAATCACCCAAAAATGGTCATCTAGACTATTAGCCCCTTGCTAGCATTATTTGCTAAAATCATTAATTGCTTATTCTTGATCAAATCCTAATTCTATCATTTATTCGATTATATTCTATGGGCTAACCATTTTATCTAAGTATTTATTTAATTAAAAGGAATTTCCTCCCCTTTTATTAAATAAAAAGCCCCCACTTTTCCTCTTATCCTAAGTTGCACAAATAAAGCATTATTCTTATTTTATAAAAATAAGAAAATGCCTTTTTGTCTCATATGGACACAAAAGTCAACTCTTATTTTCTCATTGGAGGATATTTGTGCACATGGATTGCTCCTCTTTTAAGCTCCACCCTTGATTAAATCTTTTTCCTCTTAATCTCCATGGTCCATTCCTTTTCAATTCCTTTAAAAGGAGACCTCTCTTCTCATTCTAGATCCCAACTTTTTATGCTAATCTTATGCTGTAGGATTTCTTGGAGACTTTGGAGCTTTGGAGATCTTCATGCATTTAGCTTCCATTCTTGCATTCTTAGCTTAGCTTCATATTTATGCTTTCCTAGTTTAGATTTCCTTTCAAGCTCTAGATTAGCTCACATAGCTTAATTAGAAAGGATTTGTAATACTTCTATCTTTCCTTTCATAGCTTAGCTTGCATTTTCATTTCTAAGCATTACATTGCATTTCCATCTTGATTCTTGAGGATATTGGCATTCTTTCCCTTCTCTCATTGAATCTCCCATTGCATGCTTTACTAGCAAGGTTATAGGCTTAATAGCTCTAGCTGAGAGCATTCTTAACACCCTTGCACTCCATGTCTAGGGAGCTCTAGGTTAATTTCTCAAGGTTTCCCATTCATGGATTCTCTTGGAAGTAATGACTTAGAGAAGTGCACAATTTAGTGTGTATATTTTTGGTGCCCACCGTGGGGTAGAACAACTCTATTTTGTCATTCTTTTTATGCATTTTTGCTGCATATTTCGACTATTTTTTAAAATTTTTTTACGATTTCTGTACACTTTCCGTACTTCCGTGCATCACTATTATGAAATATCGCGCAAAGTTTCTCACTGTATCACATGAAGTTTTGCTGGTACTAGCACTTCTACGTGCGACAAAGGTGTTTTATTGCATGGGCCTATGTAATTTGTCATGCGAGCCTGTGTACTTTCTTGCACGAGCCTTCGTACATTCTCACATGGGCTTGTGCTTTCTCATGCATGGTTTGGTACTTTCTTGCATGGACCTGAGTACTATCTTACACAAAATTCCATGATAGCAGAGGCCCAAAATTCTAGATTTGCCAGTTTTGCTTACTATTTTTAGTTTTCCTATTTTTAGTTTTCTAGATTTATTGTAGCTAGACAGTGGTTTACTTGCAGATTATATTGGTTTTGATGTGCTAACCATTGTGGAGCTAAATTTTTTTTCTTGTAGGTGCTCTCATTGATTGAATATTTGCCAAAAAGAACACATTTCAAAGCTCCAAATGCACAAGGGCTACTAATTGTTTTTTGCAGGGCTACCCAAAGCATAAAAACCAATCAAGTGCTTGTTTAATTGCTTTCATTTTAAGTGCGGCATATACTAGTTGTTTATTTTCATAGGCACTTAATATCTTGTTGTAGGAATCTTTTGGTGGTAGGAGAGTATGCTCTTCACCCTTGTGGTGAAACATAAATCTTGACCCATCTTTGGATTTTGAAAGCAAGAGGGTAATTGAACCTTTGCTTGGTGTGTTTGGGAGAAACTTTTGAGCTAGGAGAGTATGCTCTTCACCCTTGAGGTGAAATAGAAATCTTGAAACTCAAAGGTTGATCCACTCTTTGTTTAGTTTTAGAATCCTTTAGCAAGCCCGCTCTTGAGCAATCAAGAGGAACAAACCAAGTGGGGACAAGCTAATACCGAGCTATTCTGACCCACTATAAACTCAAGGCTATCAAGGACATAAAATCTTGGTAGATGTAGTACTTGTCTTTGTTTAATGTGATTATTTGTGGGATTGTGACCATGAGGAAAATGTTGAGCAAGAATGCTTAAGGTACTCTTGTGGCCGTGAGGTCCGTTACTTTCTGCAAGGTAAGGAGTCCCTTCGGGCAGCAAGAGGAGTATTACGAATGGAAACCCTTACTAAGAACCATAGATAGAAGCTATCCAATTTTTTCACTTAACATCTTGGTGCAAGGATTGATCCTAGTGGACTAACCCAGATGACCCCAAGACTACTCACCATCTGTGTTCCTTTGGTTGTGTCATTGGCACTTCCATGACAAAGCCAACATCTATTATGGGCAACCACTTTGCGTGAGGCAATGGGACATCAAGTGTGGGCCAAGTTGTTATGTATTGAGCCTTTTTCCTTCTAGGATAGTAAGTGTTTGAAGTGTTCTCGCTGTGATCTACCCATGCAAACATTCTCAAACATTAAACATCATGGTAGTGCTCATAGAATTTTTCATTTTGATATCATAATTGCTTGTCTTGGCAAGGTTGCTTTTTCTCTTGCGCAAGTGTTTTATGACATGTTTGATCACCTAGTGTTTGCAAACTTGTCTATTTCTTGATATTACTGTGCTTGAAACCAAGAAATTGTACTTGAAACTTACAACATTGACCAAATTGCTTTCAAAATTGAGTTTTTCATGTTCACTGGTCAAGAGTCGTATGATATTGAAACATCATCACACACCCTCCTAAGAATTGTCATGTGATACATCGTTCCTGATTCTTTATCACATGCATACTATAAACTTTGTCGCATTACTTGCCTGGACTTTGTCATACTATCTCATGCAAAATATCATCCTGCCAAATTGTATCATCCTACTATTCTGAGAAATATCGTCCCAAGTTATTCTGTTGTCCTACTGCTGTTGCAATCCGAAGCTACTAAACTTGAATTTTAACCTATCACAGAATGTCTTTTCCTATTCTTACCTAAATCTGGTTTTTTATCTACATACTTAGGTTTGTTCTAGACTGAAAAAAATGAGCTGAAACTATTGGGTTTGAGCCTAACAAATGCTACTCTTGATCACTTGTCACACCACGGTTACCTCTATAGCTACTTGCTAATCGAGCTTCTTGCTCACCTCTTAGCTTGAGTCAATTGATTGCTGTAATTTCTTGAGCACCTTTGATGAGCCATCTCTATTGTTCTATTTTGACAAGTGAGCTTTATTAGCTTTGCTTATCTCAATATCTGAGAAACCTTTTCTCATTCTATTAGTCAACCAACATTTCTTTTTCATGTCGGTTACAACTTGGTCTCAATTTGAGTAGGAGAGTCACCCTCCATTCAATTATACATAGTTACCTTCTCCAACCAGATGCTCATGAGCACCAATTAGCAATGAAAGTTCTATTCATAACCTCTGAGGATTCCAAGGTCACCCCGTGGTACAAAGGAGGCTTCCTTTTTTCTGCATTCAAGACCTCCAAAAGCATAGACAGTGTCTCACTCACTCTCACTGAACAAGAAAAGTTTCGCTGCTTACAAGAACATTTTGAGCATAAGGACAACCAAGCACGTTTAGACAAAATGGATGTTGCTAGACACATGGCTATAAGAGGAATGTCTCACAAGAAACTTGAGACTAGTGGCTATGAGCATAGACCACTTTTTGGTACTAATGGAAACTATGGCAACAACATGCCACCAAGGTCTCCTCCGAGATAGACTTTTGTTGTACCTTCTTCACCATGAGGAAGAGGCCACTAATGATATTTCTAGTGAGCAGCTTATGAGATTTGAACAAGATGAGGTCTCCCAATGAATGATGCATAAGCTTTTAGAGCATAATGGAGACCAATACTTTCAATACATTACTTCTAGAGGATACAAGCTTCCTCCCGATTGTGATGTCTAAAAAATTGTCCACGAAAGAGTGCCAATAGAATTGGAAATCATTAGAGAGGAATTACAATGGAAAAATCAACATCTTGCCCAAATGGCAATAGAAAGGGAGTCTCCAAAGGTCTCTTTTGTAGAGTCTATCTATGCTCTTCCCTTTGATAGGAGTCTATATATGGTCCTGTTTCCTAGGGATATTGAGGTTCCCAAATATGACAAGTATGATGGAAATGGTGACCCCCATGACCATGTGCATCACTTTTACGCTCTTAGCATGGACTTCCCTCATGAAGATACATTTATTCTATGACTGTTCCCTAGAAGTTTAAGAGGACAAGCTTTGGAATGGTTTGCAAAGTTGACACTGCCTCTTAAGACTTTTGATGAGTTGGCTAAGCGCTTCACCTAGCATTATTCATACAACATCCAACATCCTGTCACCATGATCAATCTTAGTGCTCTAAGGAAAACTCAAGGTGATTCATTTGCCACTTACTTACAATGTTGGAGGTCATTGTATTCTCGATATCCTCATCAGCTACCCGAAAGGGAAAATATTGACATTTTCATCAACACTCTTGTGCTTGAGCTTTATTATGATCTAACGAAACAACTGTTCTCCTCTTTCAATGACATGGTTGAAAGTGCATATCAGATTGAGGATGTGGCCATAAGAAAGGGGGATATTGTTATTAATAAAGATACTAGAGGCAATGGCAAGGACAAGAGAAAATCTTGGAACAGAAACAAGTATGTTGTCAATGATGGGGTTGTGGATGTCCCAAAAGCTAAAGAGCCTAATTTCATCCTTTCTAATGCTATCTACATAGAAAAACAACAAGAGGCTACCAACACTCACAGTGCTCCTAAGCCTCAGTATGCAGATAAGCCAAAGAAGCAATACCACCGATGGGTCTACACCAAGTTGGTTGAACCATACAATGTGATTCTTAAGACTTTGGTTGCCAAAAAGTATCTTACACTTCCCGATAATTCTCATCCCTATGATCCACCAATTAAGCCTGATTGGTGGAGAGAAGATCATTTCTACCACTATCACAGAAACAAGGGACACAAAATAGACAATTGTTTTAAGCTTAAAGATGCTATCCAAGATCTCATTGATGGAGGCACCATTCTCATAGATGGCTTAGTTAAAAATTCTAATCACAAGGCTTTCAAGACCCCTCTACTTGAGTATGAAAAGGGGGAATCCTCTCAAGCAAATAAGAAGAATCATGATGCAAAGATCAACTATACATATACTACTGATTTTCCTATGATCAACATGGTAGAACCCATTGTGAGTGTTCTTATGATGAGATCTCAAGATGATAATAACGCCAATCATGGTATGCCAAAGTTGGTCTTGCAAACAATGGATGGTTCATCTTCCTGAAGTGAGACACTAAATGCTATTACTAGGGGGCAAGCCAAAATTGTCCTTAAAACTGCGCATGATCCCAAGAAAGCCTCTTCTTCCAAACAAGAAACTTCTTCAGTCTTGTCTAGCTATGATCTTGTGCACTAGTTGCAATGGACACCTACCCAGATATCAATTTTTGAGTTGTTTGAGCTATCCCCTTTGCACAAGGATATCCTTGAGAAAGCTCTGCGTATAGAAAATGTCCCTAATGACATTGGTTCTAGGCTATGGTCAATCACATCTCATCTCCCCACTACCTATCCTTTTTTGTAGAGGATGACACATCTCTCAGTCACCCCCATAATATTGCTTTACACATCGAAGTCCAAGTCTACCATATTCGAGTCTGTCAAGTCCTGATAGACAATGGTGTGGGGTTAAATATCATTTCTTTCCATGTGGTGCTACAGTTGGGTTTGTCAAAATTTGCTATAGATCCTTATTCAAAGATTACTATAAAAGCATATGATGAAGTGGAAAGATCTTCTAAGGGTCTTGTTGTGTTTCTTGTCTGAGTGGGCCCTATCATGAAAGATATTGTGTTCCAAGTGTTGGACATCCCACTCACATATAACATTCTTTTGGGTCATCCTTGGATCCATGACATGAAAGCTTTCCCTTCCACCTACCATCAGTGTATCAAGTTCCCATACAATGGCACTAAAGTTGTGATTCTTGGGGATAATGCTATAGCTATCAATACTCTAACTACTACTAAGATGTTTAATCCTCACAACAAACCTTCTCATGATCCTAATGAATCCCTGATTGTTGCTGAGAAAAAATTAAAAATGATGAGTATTGGTATGGGTGAACACACACTAGATTCAATTACTGCTATGCATACTTCTCCTATATCATATGGGAGACCCTTTGACAAGATGAAGCCTTCTGCTTCTACTATGATAGTCTTTGGTACCTTTGTTCATTCATCCGTACCCCTAGAGGTAGAAAAAGAAGAACAAGCTGTTAGGGAGTGGATCTATAGAGATGAATGGAGCAATATGACAATTTCTACTCCTATCTCCCCTAAGCGCTATGGTAAAGGCTATAAATTTTTGCAGTAAATGGGATATCAAGGTCACAGACCTATAAATGATAATGGACACACCCTAGTTGAGCCTTTGAGTCATATCAATGGCTGACCCTCTAAAGATACCATGGATCTAGGATATGGTACTAATGATGACCTCCCTAACTATTCTAGAAATGCCCCCATGACCAGTGATTTAGACACATATCTAGATGAGTCACCACTGCACACTATGGCTCAAATAGCAAATAGTCTCCCTTCTACTTCACTCCTTTGGGGAGAAGAATGCATACTTGATGAGGACATAGCTGAAGCCTCTATGCCTAGAAGTAGATAATGCAACAATATCTTACAGTTGGTAGACATAGGAGATACCCATTTCAGTAATGGGCCTTTGACTTGGTAGGAAAAATTTATCCTAGTTCTTTGAGTGGGCATAAGTTCATCATTATAGCTACTGAATATTTCACTAAATGGGTTGAAGTTGTCCCACTATCTGCAGCTACGGGAAAACATGTTGCCCTATTTATTTTGAATCACATAATTTGCCACTATGGTATTCCTTCTTCCATAGTCATAGATAATGGCATCCAGTTCAAAAACAAAGACCTGAAGCACTTGTGCAAAAAGTTCAAAATCAAACAACATTGGTCTTATATCTACTACCCTCAAGGGAACGGCCAAGCTGAGGCCTCAAACAAAACATTGCTGAAAATTCTCCATAGAATAGTGCACAAATCAGGCAAGGATTGGCATTTGTAGATCAATCCTGCACTATGGGCTTACAAAACTTCTATCCGCACTCCTACAGGTGCAACACCTTTTTCTTTGGTCTACGGTTCTGAGGCTATCTTACCATTAGAGGTTGAAATACCTTCCTTACGAGTCTCTCTACATGGTTTGATTATCGATGAAGACCAAAGGGCCATGAGAGTGCATGAGCTCACTACTTTGGAAGAACATTGCAAGGCCACTTTTGATCACATGTGCACTTATCAGAAGAGAATGTCTACTGCTTACAATAAGAAAGTTCATCCTAGAGAGTTTCAAGTGGGTGAACTACTTCTTAGAGAAAATCCCAAAAATCAGCAGAATAGGGAGTAGAAAGGAAAGTTTGAGCCAAATTGGTTAGGACCTTATATCATTACAACAACATTTGGGTTTGGAGCCTATCAACTATCTACACTTGAGGGAGAAGAGCTTACCGAGCCTATCAATGTTCTACATCTGAAGAAGTTCTATGCCTAAGGTTCTTGAGCTCTTTGTACATATTTTTATTGATCCTAAAAAAATTCAAAAAATTCATATATGATGCTGAAAAAATCCTAAAAAGCATATAAAGTCCTGAAAAAATACAAAAAAATCAAAAAATTCAAAAAATTCAAAAAAATAGAAAAAGTGCCTTGGTGAAAACCTGGAAATAGGCACCTCGATAGAAAAAATACAAAAAAATTGAAAAAAGTCCTAAAAAAATCTATCAAGTGGTGAAAACCTAGAAATAGGCGCTGCTTGAGATCCTTGCACCTATGTCTATTAGTCTTGCATGGCGCTTCTTCGCTCCACTTCTCGCTTTGCCTCTCCTAGCCTAGAATTGACTCTTGTCTTAGTCTAGGGGGCATACGTTGTTCTAAGCTTATCTTGGGTCTCTTTGAACATCTAGGTTTCTTGGGCCACTTGGCTCCAATGATGTTTTTCAACACCACCCCAACTATGTTTTTCAACACTTATCAGATATCCTATCCACAGTCTAGAATGATGCAATATTTCTCACTAGCAAATGTGATACTCAAAGCTTGACTCTATGACCTACACACATGCACTTAAACACTTGACTTGCTTGATTTTATTTTTTTGTGTGCTGTCTATGATGATTTCTTTTATGAGTGTTCTCTCCCTATTAGTTTTCGATGATGCCGAGCTAGAAGACTGGGGGCATGAGAACATGTTTTATTTCTTTTTTTGCTTGTGGGTATATCTTGTTGATCCTCACTATCATGAGCATTTATGTTTGTTCCACTTAACACTGGGATCTACAAGGTATTATCCTTGATTGTTTTTCCACAAGTGCATGCTTGTAGTCATCTTGAATTTCTTGTGTCTCAATGCGAGCATAATCTTGCTACATCAAACTTAGGGAACCTCACTGCATTAGTCATCTTGACTTACATGTCTTTGATGCCTAGGTGAGATTTTCACATTCCTATATGATATAGATCATATTCAGATTCACATAGTTATACTAGTGTGTATTGTATGATCTTGCAATGCTACCAACAACACTCGATGATGATTATTAGAGACTAATGGCTTTGTAACCTTCCAAGTAAACCACTTTTCATAGTAGCTTGCATTTTTAGATTCATGATAGTTTAGTTTGCATTATACATATGGAGAGAGCTCTCCTTTCATCTTTCATGGACTTATTAGTCAAACTACACTCACCTTTCACTTCTTGTCTTTCAAATTACATCATTTTCTATTCATTTCAGGATCGAAACTGAAATTTGAGTTCACCTTGATCATCAAAATCACATTTCTCCTTCTTCTGTGCAATTGGCTGACCTTTTGAGGCTTGATCCTTTGATCTTCACTGGGGCATCTTCACCTCTTCATCCCCATCTCTCTCACCTTTCTAGTCTCTCATTCATTTCACCTCCCCTTCAATCTTTGTTGGGGCATATCTGCACTTCTTGATGGTTATTCTATCATCTTTCATCTTCGATTATGATTTCTAGTGATTTGATCATGTTGCTCTTGCTTTTGCATTCCCTCTACCTAATTTTGCTTTCGATCCCGAGAGGGCAGACACATCATATCCTATCAGCTATTCTCCAAAGCATATGCTTGACCATTCCATTTTCTCTGATTGATCTATCTTTGTGCTTGACATGTTAGTTCTCTTCTCAAGTTCTAATATTGTCCATCTCTTTCCTAAGTGTTCAGTATATTCGCTACCAGGCTGACCATGCAGGATTTGCTATCTCTCTGCACTTCATAATTTGGAGTTAGATCTCTCTCTATTGCCTTCTTAGCTGATCTATTCTTTGATGTAATGTGTTCCCAGATCGATCACACATTAGTCAAAGAGGGGCAAATGTAATCACCCAAAAATGGTCATCTAGACTATTAGCCCCTTGCTCTAGCATTATTTGCTAAAATCATCAATTGCTTATTCTTGATCAAATCCTAATTCTATCATTTATTTGATTATATTTTATGGGCTAACCATTTTATCCTAAGTCTTTATTTAATTAAAAGGAATTTCCTCCCCTTTTATTAAATAAAAGCCCCCACTTTTCCTCTTATCCTAAGTTGCACAAATAAAGCATTATTCTTATTTTATAAAAAGAAGAAAAGGCCTTTTTGTCTCATATGGACACAAAAGTCAACTCTTATTTTCTCATTAGAGGATATTTGTGCACATGGATTTCTCCTCTTTCAAACTCCACCCTTGATTAAATCTTTTTCCTCTTAATCTCCATGGTCCATTCCTTTTCAATTCCTTTAAAAGGAGAACTCTTTTCTCATTCTAGATCCCAACTTTTTATGCTAATCTTATGCTGTAGGATTTCTTGGAGACTTTAGAGCTTTGGAGATCTTCATGCATTTAGCTTCCATTCTTGCATTCTTAGCTTAGCTTCATATTTATGCTTTCCTAGTTTAGATTTCCTTTCAAGCTCTAGATTAGCTCACATAGCTTAATTAGAAAGGATTTGTAATACTTCTATCTTTCCTTTCATAGCTTAGCTTGCATTTTCAATTCTAAGCATTACATTGCATTTCCATCTTGATTCTTGAGGATATTGGCATTCTTTCCCTTCTCTCATTGAATCTCCCATTGCATGCTTTACTAGCAAGGTTATAGGCTTAATAGCTCTAGCTGAGAGCATTCTTAACACCCTTGCACTCCATGCCTAGGGAGCTCTAGGTTGCTTTCTTAAAGTTTCCCATTCATGGATTCTCTTGGAAGTAATGACTTAGAGAAGTTCACAATTTAGTGTGTATAATACTCTCTTATAACCTTTTTGTCCTCCATTGTGCTATCATGTGCATGCATGAATGCTACGTGTACAAAAATAGTAACTTGTGTAGAGTCATATGTTTGCAATTTGGATAAGTAGGATATCACAATTTTGTCACTATGGAAACATATACTCAACATTAAGACAACATGATCAAAGGAAGAAGTTTTGTATGAGCACACATGAAAATTGTCTAAGTATAATAGTGTTTACCAGTCTTCACAAAAAACAATTTTGATTAGCAATGTTCATAGAAGTAGGTTCAATGCATGCACACTTGAACATAGATCATTTTATGTATATCAAAGCTACATCTAAGAGCATGAGTCTATATGGCATGTACAAAAAGAGATATCAATGTTTTACAGAAATAGTGTTGAGCCAACCAGAATAGAGCAGCAATTAGAATATGATTATATTGAGTTAAGGGATTATTTTGTTTATCAAAATAATCACTTAACTAATTAGGGATGACATCCTAGATGTTAACCCTAAGGAAGCATATAATGAATTTATGTTTTGAGAAGAGTATAATGTATTGTAAAGCTGAGAGAAAGTTATTTTGTAGTAACTTGTATATACGTAAGAATAATGTAATGTGAAGTAAGAAGTTGTAAGAAGTTGATATGTGATATATATGATGTGAAACTATAAGTTATAAGAAAGAAAAGAAGAAAGTATTGTATAGCAGAGCGAAGAGCCTACAAAGATAGATCACAATAATAAAGTTATTCGAGAGCAATAAAAGGTTTTTATATCTTACCTTTTATCTGAAGTTATCATTGTATATTGCATATTTGTGTAGTGAGATCATCTTGTATACATCTTTGTTTTGTAATAGAAACTCCTAACATGGTTGAGGCTTATAACAAGGCCTAAAGTCCTTTAACTAGGACAAAGACACTATATGTATGTAATAGACTCATAATATGGTCAAAATCCTTAACTGGCTACTTTTGATTAGCGGAGCAGTTGTGGATATCATCCCCACCAGGGTTTTCCCTTGGCCAGGGTTTCCTCAAGAACAATGTGTTATGAGTTCATTCATTTTATTGTTATCCTTGTTACTCAGTTTACTTAATTTAGTTTCTTATGCAACTACAAGTTAATTTCATATATCTATAATTGGGCAAAAGTAAAAGTTTGTGAAATACTAATTCACCCCCCTCTCAGTATTTCCTATTTCTAACAATTGGTATTAGAGCTTAGTTACTCAGAACAAAGTTATCTAGAGAAATCCTAGCAGCTTGAGTAAGATCTCTATGGATATGGATTAGTTGCAGAAAAATCTTGATGAAGCTCTTGAACAGATTGATATTCTTACAGAAGAAAGAGATACACCAAAAGATAAATATGATAATGCAAAAGATTACATTGAGAAACTGAAAGAAAATTTAGAATATCTGAGATCAAAGAAAGAACCTACAAGTCAAATCAAGGACTGTGATGAAGTTTCAAAAATGAAGAAAAAAATGAGATCCTTAAACATGAACTAAAGATTGTAGATTTGAAATTAAGCTTGAAAGATGATAACAAAAAAGATGAGTCAAATCCACAATCAGAAAATATAGATTTGAGATCTGAACTTACCAAAGTGACATCTGAACTTGAGACTACAAAATTGCAGTATGCTAAACTTGTGAAGTACAACACAATTGTGAAAGGAGAACTAACTCCGTCTAAACAACATCTTGAGAAACTATATTCCAGTAGTGAAAATATTGATGAACATATTTCTTATCAAAAAATCTCTTATGATAAAATTGGTCTTGGATACATTGAAGATAAATTCCCAAAGAAGATTGAAGAATGAAAAGAACCAAATCTGGAACAACCTGAGAATAAAGATGAAAAGAAACCAAATGAATCTAACAAATTTGAAGATATATATAACCCACCTAAGCAAGATGAGTCACCTAAAGAGACATGAAAATAATTTAAAGGTAGAATTTTTTCATGCAATTCTTTTGGACGCATGAAAAGATATTGTACAGGTAAGCTATTCAAACCTATCTCTGGTTATTGTTATAATTGTCATGGTTTTGGACACAGAGCTATTGATTGCAAGAAACCTAGATCTAATGATAATGGTAATATTAGAATGTTTAGAAATACTAACCATGCATATAAGATACCTATTGGAGAAATGAACAAAAGAAATGGAGTTATGTGTTATAGATGCAACAAATTTGGAAACATTGCCAGAAATTCCAGATCACAAATTAGTTAGTCAAGACTGAGATATGGAAATAATGGAATAATTTGTCAGATATGCAATAAAATTGGTCACACAGCGAGGTATTGTAGAATGAACAACATGAGAAATCCTAATCCTAGAAGAAATGTAAACTATACCTGGAGAAATGTGAACACCAACAACAGTCAGAAAGAAAGTTGTAGTAACTTAGAGGAAATTGAGTTTTTTAAAGCTACAGATCAAGTGAGCACACTTAGTATACTAGGAAATTAGATAGGTGAAGTATTTGAGAGTAAGTTTGAATCATTTCCTAATTCATCTCAAAGTAATTAAGCAACAAATTTCATGAACTATGTATTAGAATAGTATAGAATTTAGAGTAAGTTAAATTAAGCCTTGCGAAGTTAATATGAGCTAGTATATGATATAATGAAGCTATGGTTAAGAGCGCATGAATTTATGAATATGTATGTGATTACATGAAAAGAATAAAGTTTTGTAAGTAACCAGGAACAACTTTTGGCATGAATGAACTTAAGAAATTAATGTGATGACTTTATCTTGAAATATTTGAAGTATAAAAGCATATTATTGACATCAATTGATCATTCAAGTGTTTACAAGAGATATAGAGAGCTAGCTAGTGGAGTTTGAAAGCAGTTTGCAAGATTTGGAGATAGATTCTTTGCCAGATCTACGCAACACCCTAAATCATGATTCTGAGGTATTTAAATAAGTATTCATTATCAAAGAAGTTACATTTTAATAGAATCATGGATGCATCACTAGTTTACAACATTAGAAACATAGCTAGACCTAAGATAAAGAAGGAACCAGTAGAACCCTTAGAGGAAGACCCTAGTTTGGCTTTATCAACCGTTCTAGATGGAGTTTTACATTTGGAAGATGTAAAAGGATATCTAAAATGCAAGTTTGAGATAGTACGAGATGGTAGCTTAACCATGGATTACAAAGAAGGATTTGAACATTTAGGTCAAATAGATATCATTAAGTACACATTTCACTATGAGTTTCAGAATGGCAAATGGACCAAAATCATTTTGAGTAGAATACATAATGGAAAGTTTTGGTTGGATGATAGAGTTATAGACATTACAACAGATCATATACATGAGGTTACATGATTATCTAAGATAGGAGAAATTCCTTTAAATGAGAAGAATGTTATGAAAATAGTGTTGGACAACACCAAATCTTCATATAATGGAAGAGGAATAGTTATAAGAAAGATTGAGCAAGATGATGTAAGATATATATGTAAAATCTTAACTTCAAAATTCTATGCAAGTTCTAGGGAAGATGACATGGAAGAAGGCATGGTACAAGAAGCCTATCTTATGTATATTGACAGAGTGGAAGTAGATATGTGTGAGATTCTAAAAATTCAACTAATTGAAAATCTTGAAAAGATAAAGAAGAATAAGAATTCACAGTTTAGATTCTCATCCCTAATCACTTAAATGTTTTTCCATCTTTTAAGAAGATTCCCTTACACCATAGGAACTAATTGGAATGATTACAAAAATTTAATGGACATGATTAACAAGGTATACTTAAGACATCCCATTGATAAAGTGAATGAGAGTGCTACCCTTGTCATAAAGACCTTTCAGAATGAAATGAGAAGGAGATCAAGAATTCCACCATCTATTGTTGAGAAATATAAGAATGAAATATGTTTCTTAGTGGATACTGACTTTACCTACATTGAAGCAGTAGAGCCAAGGATAGAGTTTGTAGATCCTCTTGAGTATGAGGTATCTAAAGAATAAGTTGAAGGTTATGTAAACATGATACTTAAGAGAAGTTTGGATGCCAAGAGTTGTATATTTGGAACATATGAAGAAAACTTCAGTACAAAACAATAGTCAGGTGCATAAATTGGCAAAGAAAAGAGTAGATAGTACAATAAAGAAAATATTGAAGGATAGAGGCATGACCAAGCATGAATTTATCATTGCAAAGTAGACAATAACAATAATTATGGATATTGGATAGAAGGAAGTGTTGTCAGTTCCACCCTTGACAAACCATGCAGCCACTGTTGAATATATTTAGGACATTGATGAAGATATTGTAGAATTGGATGTGCCAACTGTAAGGAAGTCTACTAGATCCACCTCCACTACACTAACTAAGAGAGTTAATGAGATGGAAAGTGGTCTGGGAAAGAGGCATAAAAATATCTTTTCTCCAGTAGAATAGATAAGGAAATTAGAAGTTAAACCACAAGCAGATGAAGAGGCAGACAACAACAAAAAGAAGTAGTGGAATCTCAAGATTGACAAAGTGAACCCTTTAATCATAAATGAAGGAGATTTTTCCAAATTGAACAAGTATTATGAAATGTACAACAAATTTGAGAAGCTAAATCTTGAAAATGTAGTTGTCAAACACATGATTCTTGCTGACAAGAAGTTTGAAGACATACAAGGCAAGATTCCAGATAATTTATATGAGAAGTTGGTAAATAGGAAAAAGAGAGCAATAGAAGAAGATAGAGTCATTCAAGAAAGATATGTGAGGAAACTTTGTGAGATTAAGGATGAAGAGCACTTCAGAGAAATCATGAAGAACCTTAGCACACATTTGAGAAGGAAAAGAAGGACAATTCTGATAATGGGAGGAAATTATGAAGAGATAAATAGAGAAACTAAGGAAGCGGTTGTAAAGGTAATGCTCTCTAGACCAGGAGAAATATTCAATGAATCTAAACCAACAGTAGAAGTAGAAACACAAACTAAATCATCACCAATTCCACCACCCTCCATCAAAATTGATGACGAGTCTATGAATATTGAAGGCATAAACATCACCATAGATAGAGAAGAGAACCCATTTGATGACCAAGGATTAGCTGTTGGAAATTTGATAGAAGTTAATGAGTAGAAGGATGAAGCAATGAATAAGGAAGAAGAAGTTGTAGAAACAATATTAGAAGAGAGGAAAGAAGAACTACAATTTAAGATAGCAGAAGAGGAGCATGTGGTGCAAGAAAAGAAGACTAAAGTTGTTTCATAGACTAAGAGCACATTAGAAAATCCATCTAGACCACCTATGGAATCAATTTTTGCAAGATTGGGAGATGAAGTTGACGATGATGATCAAATAGAGTTGATCTCATCTCTAAATAAGATAATTGGAAAGAATAAGAAAGTAAAAAACTAGGAAGGAGTGTTACTTGAAGTAACCAGAAAACTTCAAGGAGTCATATCAACACAAGTCAGTGAAGTTGATCCCCAAGCCAAGGAAAAAGAGGTAATGAAATATTTTGACACTGAATTCACTAATCTATTAGATATTGCATCAGTTAAAGATCAATAAGCTCATGATGCATAGTTATTTCAAGTTATTTTTCAGAACATTAAGAATGATTTGGATAACTTGGACATATGCATAAAAGAATTAAGGAGATGTTTAGAGAGAGGAAAAGCTTTTTATAACCAATGTACATTATCACACAATCACACATCAGAAATTTTAGAGAAGATAAAGAATAAAGAAGTAGAGTTATAGGCCACAATGAATGATTTGTAGAGTCCTAATGTGAAAATCATAGATATTGAGAAGAAAACAAGAAAAATCTATGATGAAATAAGACTTCTTGAGGATGAAAAAGAAAGAAAATTGAAGAGATTCACTCTAATCAGAGAGCATCTATCAATGAAGATATGTAATATATAAAATTAACTAGAAGAATGTCTTTCATCAAAGACATCATATGGAAAGTTTCCATATTCAAAACTTAAGGTAGTTGAGATAGCGTCTTATAGACTATGTGCATTACTCAGTGTTTCTGATTCAATCAAGAAGACATGGGACAAGGAAATAGATAATTTGAAGGAAAATTTTGTAGATTGTATAGCAAGTCTTCCAACTTTGTAGTATTAAAATCAAGGAGATAAATCAAATTTTGACATACTTATAAAATTGACACCTTTGTCATTGTTGTCAAAGGGGGAGTAGTATAGTATGAAAATTATATATATGTAAAAGATATAGATATGAAAAATAGTATGAAGTATACTCTTAGGGGGAGTATCATTTTGGAGAAATAAGTAGACATGTATAATACACAATTTTTGTAATGGCCGTATGATACACCTTTTTGAATTTTGTAATAAAAGTTTTTTTGGGGGGACTTAGCCAATTTTCCCATATGTTTCCACCAATGACAAAGGGAGAGTTATTGGAAATTTGGCTAAGTAGGATATCACAATGTTTTCATTATGGAAACATATACTCAGCATTAAGACAACATGATCGAAGGAAGAAGTTTTGTATGAGTGCACATGAAAATTGTCTACATATAACAGTGTTTACCAGTCCTCATAGAGACAGTTTTGATTAGAGATGTTCATAAAAGAAGGTTCAATGCATGTGCACTTGAACATAGATCATTCTATGTATATCAAAGCTACATCTGAGAGCGCAAGTCTGTATGACATGCAAGGAAAGAGATATCAATATTTTACAAAAATATTATTGAGCCGACTAGAATAGAGCAGCAATCAGAATATGATTATATTGAGTTAAGGGATTATTTTGTTTATCAAAATAATGACTTAACTAATTAGGGATGACATCCTAGATGTTAACCCTAAGGAAGCATATAATGAATTTATGTTTTGAGAAGAGTATAATGTATTGTAAAGCCGACAAGAAGTTATTTTGTAATAACTTGTATATAAGTAAGAATAATGTAATGCGAAGTAAGAAGTTGTAAGAAGTTGATATATGATATATATGATGCAAAACTATAAGTTGTAAGAAAGAAAAGAAGCAAGTATTGCATAGAAAAGTGAAGAGCCTACAAAGCTAGATCAGAATAATAAAGTTATTTAGCAACAGTAAAAGGTTTTTGTATCTTACCTTTTATCTAAAGTTATCATTGTATATTGGAGGTTTGGGTAATGAGCTCATCTTTCATACATATTTGTTTTGTAATAGAAACTCCTAATAGGGCTAAGGCTTCTAACAAGGCCTAAAGTCCTTTAACCAAGATAGAGACCCTATATGTATGTAATAGACTCCTAACAGGGTCAACATCCTTAACTAGATACTTTTGATTAGTGGATTAGTTGTGGGTATCATCCCCACCAGGGTTTTCCCTTGGCCAAGGTTTCCTCGAGAAAAATCATGGTGTTATGAGTTCATTCATTTTATTTTTATGCTTGTTATTCAGTTTACTTAGTTTAGTTTCTTATGAAAGCTACAAGTTAATTTCATATATCCATAACTGGCCAAAAGTAAAATTTTGTGAAATATTGATTCACCCCCCCTCTCAGTATTTCCTATTTCTAACATGGTAATACATAGTTTGCACTTTATTTTGAGGTTTCAGTATATAATTCTCAACACAATCAATGAAAGACACAATAGTATTGAGGGGGAAAGTGTCCTTACACAAATTTAATTTCTCATCTAACCACCTAGCTCTATGTGTGTGACCTATCTACTCATAAACTACTTTCTCTTGAAACATCTTCATAAAATTAGCTACACATATATTCATTTTCACTAAACCACACCTCTTTAATTATTTTCCATGTTTAACACCATATGTTATTGACTTTTATTTTCTAATAGAAATTAGTGTCTTACCAATTTCATGTGTGCTATCTAGATGTAGGCATATAGGCAATAGTTGCAAACCACCGCATATAGGAAACAATCCTTTCAAACACATCATCTTATAGTAAATGCACCTATCATCTCTTCTACATAGTACACTTGAAATAAATTCTCTTAGTGACTTAGGAGGTGCTTGTAGACCACATTCCTGCAAAACATTGTTAGTGTGCAAAGTACAACATATATAATGATAAATATCATAATGCATGAAAAATTCAATACAGACCCTACAACAACATGCAGTACGTGCATGATTAATCTTAACATAAAATGGTTTTGTCATCTCAAAAAATATTTGGCTAATTTTAATCCAAGGAAATATTTGAAGAAACCTTTCATAAAATTTTGTTTGAGTCATGTCTAAATAGTGTTTTGGATGTGGTTCACAGTTTCTAAGTCCAATTTTCCTTCTAACAATGTCTCTTTGGTTGGGTGAAAACCTTGTGTTGTCATGCCAAAATTTATCAATTAACATTCTTAGTGCATTAACAACAACCTTTTCCTTGCATGGGAGTCTACCTAAGAATCCCCAAAGGGAATTATTGTTAGGATCCCTAATTTTCTCTTGCCTCTCTAAGGTATTGCATAATGTTATTCTACTTATCCTTAATGACTTTCTTTTTTTCTTATTAAACAAGATTTTTTCATTTCCTTTCCCATTATGGTTGATGTGAGAACATGTTGAGTAACATTAGCATCTTTTGTACGTGCTTTCATACCAATGACTTGGTATGAATCAAATAGATTTTTTACAATAGTTCTTTCACTGCTATTTTTGGTTGTTCTTAACCCCAAAATTCTCACTATCTCTCTAAATTTTAGATTTTTAATCATTTCAACAACTAATTGGCATCTTCCACTTTGGTTTAAATTTTCAAAATAGTTATTCCAAATTATTTTAACCATTCTTCTACAAGTTCTTTTGGAAATTTTATAATGCATTGGCCTCACAATATTTTCATCAATGTCAATTAGGAATTTTTGTTTCTACAAATTATTCTAGGAGGTATTAAGATAGGTGCATGCTCTTGGTTTTCATTAGGTGCATTATATGCATTAATATCATCAAATTGAAGTGGTGTATATTCTTCAAATTCATTAGGTGCATTCATCACATTGATTTGAAATGGAGTATGGTCATTACATTCATTAGGTGCATTTGTCACGTGCATTTGAATTGGTCCATGTTGATCATTTTGATTTGGTGCATTACTTACATTTATCATGTCAATTTGGATTGTTTCATGTTCATCACTATCATTAGGTGCATTAGATGGCATACCTCCACGTAACCTCCTCATACGCTCCCATTGTCTTATCTTTACTACCTCTCATTGTTCATTTGTTCCTCTCTTATTCTTTCCCATTACATTAGTATTGATTGTCCTATGTACATAACATCATGATGAAAATACAAAATAAAATAGAAATAAAACAATAAATGAGAATCATTTTATTATAATATAAATTAAGAAACCAAAAAATAAAAAAAAATCAATCATTTCAAAGAAAAATTGACAAAAAAAATGCAAACCTGACTGTTACTATCCGGAAAAATGATGCCAAATAATGTAGTGGGACCTTCAGACAACTTGTACTGCTGGTTTCTAGGCCATTGGGAATATATTATATACATTTTCTCATAACGTGTATGGGTTATGGAAACCTAAAACCAATGTTAACATTTTCCTTATAGCCTGTACATGTTATGAAAAATTAGAGGTTCAACTCTACTTTTCCATAACCCATATGATTTTTGTAAAATAGGAACCCAAGAAGGAAGGGAGAGAGAGAGAGAGAGAGAGAGAGAGAGAGAGAGAGAGATTTATATAGACATACATGCATGTATCTATATAAATATATGTATATAAAACTATAGATAGGCATATATATAAAAAATAGACATATATTATATACATAAATTTAGTGTATTATTAATTTAAGACCATGTGTTTTATTGTATTCATAACCTGTACATGTTTTGTAAAATATAAATTGCATATCTTTACATCTCCAAAACATGCACTGGTTTTGAAAACTTTTAAATGTACATTTTTTCTTTTCAAAACCCAAGCAGGTTATGATGTACACAAAAACCCATATGTATTTTAGGCTTGGAAAAAGGGTTAGTAAACAACCCTAAGGCTTGAAAGCCCATTTTCCCTCCATTTTAGTCCCTTTACACATTTTTTCATCTTCCAACATGAATTCTTTACTTCATCCTCATAAGGTTTACAAATGATCAAGTGGGTATCTCTGAAATTACCACCATAATCTTACACATCTTCTCATCTTTCTAACCATATAAATTTTTCAATTTTTGGACAATATTAACATAGTGAAATTTAATTTTCTTTACCAGTGTCTTGATAGGCCTCAGAGACATATGCCTACCATTTTTTTAATAATTTTTGATCTACTCAACCAATTGCAAAAAAAATTACATATTACTGTTCTACACTTGAATCTATACACTTTTAAAAAATGAAGATTGCATTTTTTATTATTTTGAGGCAAGTTATGCCCAACACACAAACATGTACCAAATTGTTAGGATGCGGTCACTTCAAAAAATCATAAAAAAGTATTCAACATAAAATTATGAAAAAATACACAACTTCTAGATCTCACTCTTACCTACCTTCCTACCAAACGGTCTTTCAAAATATTGAATCTAACTATATCTTTTGTTGAGTGCATGGAAACAACTATATTATGTTTTTCTAAAAAAATCAAGAATAATTTTTTGTGCGCGGAGGGTTTGACCCTCTTATATTATGTATTTTTTAAAAAACTTTAGTAGTTTAGAAACTAGATTCAGAGTACTCCAATTCTTATTCTTTACACATCTTCTAATTTTGAGTGCAAGACCCTCCAACTTCTTTTTGAAGTTCAAGTTTATCTGATTTCAGAAAAAAAAAGAAAAAAGTGGCCACTTATAGCCCCCTTTTTGCACACATCTTGGTGAACTTACCCGAAGTGGTCATTGGATGTAGTTCTTGTGTTGGAACATGAATAAAATTTTCATGGTATTGACATTTTTGTCATATTTTAGCAAAATGACATGCATCTTTTTCCATGGTTGGTAAATAATACCCCATCCTAAGTGTACACACAAATTATGTGCACTTCTCTAAGTCATTATATCCAAGGGAATCCATGAATAGGAAACTTTAGAAAGTGACCTAGAGCTCTCTATGTATGGAGTTGGAAGATTATTTAAAATTTGCTCTTAGCTAGAGCTATTAAGTTTATACCTTGCTAGTCAACCACACAATGAGAAATTCAAATGAAGACAAGGGCAAGAATGCCAATATCTCCAAGAATCACTATGAAATGCAAATGAAAACTCGATTAAGATGAATATGCAAGCTAGAAATGAGAGGTGCAAACTTAAGCTATGGAAATGAAAGTACAAACTAAACTATGAAAGGAAAGATGCAAGTATTACAAAGCCTCCTAATTAAGCTAGATGAAATAATCTAAAGCATAAAGGAAACTAAGCTAAATATGAAGCTATGAATGCCATGAAAATGCAAGAAATGAAACTAGAATAACATGTAGATGCAAAGCCAAGAATGCTCCAAATCTTCAAAAGCTCTAAAGTGACCTAGAAAACCTGCAACATAACATTAGCATAAAAGATTGATTATCTAAATGAGGAAGAGAGCTCTTCTTTTATAGGAAATGAGAAGGAATGGACCATGGAGATTAAAAGGAAAAAGTCTTAATCAAGGGTGGAGCTTGAAAGAGGAGCAATCCATGTGCACAAATTTCCTCCAATTATAAAATAAGAGTTGACTTTTGTGTCCATATGAGACAAAAAGTATTTTTCTTCTTTTTATAAAATAAGAATAATGTTTTATTTGTGCAACTTAGGATAAGAGGAAAAGGTGGGGGCTTTTTATTTAATAAAAGGGGAGGAAATATTCCTTTTAATAAATAAAGACTTTAGGATAAAATGGTTAGCCCAAGGAATAATCGAATAAATGATAACATAGGATTTGATTAAGGAAAATGATATAATTGATAAAATGCTGATTTTTGGAAATATTGATTCAGGGATTTCATAAATTGCTGAATGGGGGCCCAAAGTCTAGGTGACCATTTTAGGGTGCATACATTTGCCCCTCTTTGACTAATGTGTGATCATTCTAGGAACACATGTGGTCAAAGAAGAATTGAAATGTGAGATTGATTTGGGATCACAAAACAATCCAGATGTGTGTTCGACGGATGGGAACACATCAGGACAAAGATAAGCTAGCTAAAAGACAAGACCAACACCGTTGCTATTAAGTGATAGTCAAGTCTGAAAATCAAAAGAAAAGATCAACACCATTGTTGTTAAGTGACAATCAAGTCTAAAAATAAGAGATAAGAATCAAAAGACAAGACCAACACCGTTGTTGTTAAGTGATAATCAAGTCTCAAAATAAGAATCTCAGGCTGAACTGAATGATAAGCTGAATCAAAGATTAAAGTTGATAGGTACTTCCCCCTCAAAATTGAAATCAAAATCAGGTAGAGGAGAACATCAAATTGATAAACTTGATCAAAGCACTAGAAATCATGATTGAAGATGAAGTGTGATAGGATAACCATCAAGCAGTGAAGATATGCCCCAGTTTGACTAAAAAGATGAAGTCAAACCTCAGAGAAATGAAGCGAGTGAAAATGAATGATAGACTAGGAGTTTGAAAGAGATGGGGGTGAAGAAATGAAGGTGCCCCAATGAAGATTGAAGAATCAGGCCTCAAATGGTCAGCCAATTACGCAGAAGGGAAAAAATTGAAATGCAATTTTGACTATCAAGATTAACTTAGATTTCAATTTTGAATCCGAAAATGGATCTAGGATGTCAAAATTAGCTAGGGGTGCAATTTTTGCACAATTCCAAGGTGTTTTGAAAATTAGGTCAAAAAGTCAAAATGCTATATAAGGGGTAAAAAGGTCATTTTCAAAATCATTTGTCTTTTAGCAATTTGAGAATTTTGAGAGCTTAGAGAGAGAAAATGGCCCAGCAAGTAGCAGTTTCAGTTCACAAGCATCAATTTGAGCGCTCCCAGTTGCACAATCGGCCTCCACAGTATGGTGCCATGGTATGTTATCAAAAAAACTTGCTCATTTTTGAGTCATTATGAGCATTTAATGTCAATTAAACATGTTTTTAAAGATTTTTAATTTTTCAAATTTTAGACTTAGGTGAAAAGTCACGCGATACTTTACAAGTATCACCCCCTTTGAGAGTATCTATCGCGCGATACTTCGTAGGTCCATATAGTATCACGTGGGTATGTAAGCCAGTATCGCATGATAACTGGCGAACTATCATGCGATCCTATGCAAAGTATCATCTGAGAAGATATTATGGTACTGTTATTAAAGAAAGTATCGTGCGATACTTTAGCAAAAAATAGTATCACCCAGTGTAAAATTTTGACATGTTTTAATGTGTTTGAGCAAAATGACATGGGTCTTGACAATGTTTGCTTTTTAAGATGTTTTGTACTAATTTTTAGACATCCATCATGATATGTGCTGACATATAGCTTGGGTTAATGGTTTATAGGAGGTCTTTCCAGCATTACACATTAGAGTGCCGAAGGTGACGGGGTTACGATTTGTTTGAGATCTGGATGATTCGGGCAAGGTAGATCTGAGGGCTATGGGCTTTGAGTACTTGCTACAGTTACCCTACATTCGAGCTAATCATGGGTTGTTGACTATGCTAGCTAAGAGATGGCATAGCAAGCACAACACCTTCCACCTACCTACTGGAGAGGCATCGATCACACTGGAGGAAATCTATTGGATTCTCTGAGTTCCTAGCCATGGTGATCCTGTAAGTATAATCATGTTTATAGGTAGTCATAAATGTGAAGTTTCTATTTAATAGAAACTGACATGATTGTTTGATGACATAGGTATACTATGATCAGGATGCTATCAAGGGACAGCGGGTCATCTAGGGCATGTTCTAGGATGTCACCATTATAGATAAACACATTAGCTGGGACCGATTGATGGATGATTTTGGCAAGGACTTCCCAGTTCCTTGCATTGTTGTGTCTATTATAGCATAGGCCCTTATTATTGATAGGAATCAGAAGGGTTTTCCACTGGGATGGGGCAAGTCATTGGTGGATCTAGTAGCACACCCACGTTGGATGGCATGAGGCTCGACCATACTAGCAGACATGTACCATGAGTTACATGAGATCATCTATTGTGACAACAGGACATGGGCATGTGGTGCTATCTTAGCATAGGTTTGGGTGTGGGAGCACATTGCTATGGTGCACCCCTATGTATAGTCGAGGGAGAGGAGACATCCCTTCATTTATGGATATGCAGGATTCTTTTCATAGCCTCATAGTGGGGATGTGACATACTATAGGAGGATACTGGATAAGCTGACTTCATTCTAGTGGAGGCCATATAGGGCTATGGAGGTATGGGGAGATGCAGAGGATGAGCTTAGTTATATGCTATGTAGCCAGCCACTAGTAGGTCAGCATACAAAGATCATGGAGAGGTTTGTTATCACTCAGGTATGGTAGTAGTTTGGGCACCAGCAATGAGTATCTACTGAGACCATAACTTATGCACGGGTCAGAGATGAGGAGGGTCATGGGTGGTTACCGATGCTAGATTACCAGTAGGCAGTATAGGATACAACTGTGATCTAGAGAGAGCCCTGGGACTATCTCCTAGGCATGGTGGATGCAGGGGCTGATGTAGCCTATAGAGCATAGCAGCGGAGGGTTACATTCCCTTAGTTCACGATTCTAGATGCACATCTAGCAGCTCAGGGGGATGATGATGATGATGATGGGGATGGAGGAGATGCTAGAGGGAGAGGGAGAGGGATAGTGAGGGAGACAGGGGAGGGCTCTCAATCAGGTGGTCAAAAATGGTCATGGGGATAGAGCTCTACTGATGAGAGTGAGGATGTGGTGAGACCAACTCACCAAGAGGTAGAGGCTAGGCAGGATTAGCCTATAGGAGGAGAGGACCTAAGAGCTAGGATAAAGGCTCTAGAGATAGAGATTCAATAGCTTAGGATCACTATAGCTGTTAGAGAGAAGCAACTGACAAATCAAAGGGTGGAGAGAGATCAACAACTATCTAATCTTAGGGCATAGATAGCATGTCAGGAGAGGGTAGCACAGGCGGATGCACTAGAGATCTAATGGGAGGTAGTGAGAGCTATGTACTATCATGGGCTTTATATTCATGCTATTCTAGAGGGTTAGAGAGAACCAACATACTCTCAGAGGGAAAGGATGTTTGATATGGTACCAGACAGGACAACAGTACCACCTCCTCCTCCACTAGCTCCACATGATGGTGCTAGTGAGTCCTAGGTCTAGGGCTTAGGTTTTAGATGTTTGGGACATATCTTGAGACTTTGATCTAGATTTTGGGATCTCATTTTGTATATTGTACTATGACATTTATATATGAGATTACTGGATTTGTGATAGATCTTGTGTGTTTATATGCTCAACATATATATGCTCACTTGTGTGTTTGTCTCACTTGTGATGGATGTCATATAAGTGATGGATGTCATATTGCTCAAAATGTATGTTTATATGCTCATGTATACTCTCTCTCATAGATGTATGTTTAATTCTCATGTGTATGATATAGACTCATGTATCTGAAAATGATCTTTTTAGGATATAGATATGATGATAAGATTAACCCCTTGTGATGACAGGAACATGATTTGATGTGAAAGACAAGGAGTGAAAGACATGATTGAGAAAAGAAAAGGTGAGCGCAGTTGACCGACTAGTTCGTGAAAGATAAAGGAGAGCTCCCTCCATATGCAAGGTGAAAAAATAATCTAACATGAACCTAGAAATGCAAGCTACTATGAAAGTGGTTGACTTGCAAGGTCACAACGCTAATAGACATCTAATAATCATCATCGAGCTTTATTGGTAGCATCACAAGATCATACAATACTCACTAGTATGATTATGGGTATATGAATATGATCGATATCAGATGAAATGTGAGAATCCCACCTACACACCAAAGACATGTAGGTCAAGATGACTAGTGTAGTGAGATTACCTAAATTTGATATGGTAAGATTATACTCACATCGAGACACAAGAAAAGTCAAGATGACTATAAGTATGCACTTGCATAAAATAGTCAAGGATAATACCTTGAAGATCCTAGGTGTTAAGTGGATCAAGAATAAATGCTAATGACAATTAGGACCAACCAAATATACCCACAAGAAGAAAAATAAATAAAACATGTCCTCATACCCTTAGTCTTCTAGCTATGCATCATCGAAAACTTCTTAGGGAAAAGAACACTCATCAAAGAAATCATCATAGACAACACACAAGGAAAACAAAGTCAAACAAGTCTTAGCGAGTCAAGTGTTTAAGTGTGTGTGTGTAGGTCAAGAGTCAAAATTTGAGTAGCACATCTACTAGGGAGAAATATCGCATCATACTAGACTGTGGGGTAGGATATCTGATAAGTGTTGAGAAACACTTGACACTAGGGTAGTGTTAAAAAACACTATTTGGGGTGGTGTTGAAAAACACCGTTTGCAAGATGTCCTAAAGACCAACACATCCTAGAGACCAAAGCTAATATGATTATGCCCCCTAGACAAAGAAAAAGAACAATTCCAAACCAAGGCAACAAGGTCAAGGCATGATGGAGAAAGGCTAAGTGTCGAGGACGCATGCTAAAAGACAAGGGTGCAAAGGCCTCAAGTAGCGCCTGTTTCCAGGTTTTCACCACTTGGAGATTTTTTCAATTTTTTCAATTTTTTTGTACTTTTGCTACCAAGGCACCTATTTCCAGGTTTTCACCAAGGCACTTTTTCTATTTTTTTGAATTTTTTGCATTTTTTGATTTTTTTTGGTGAGACATCAAAGTGCCCATTGCTAGGTTTTCACTAAGATGATCATTTTTTCAGGACATTTTCCAATTTTTAGAATTTTTAACAATATATTATTTTTTTGGTTTTTTTTAGGATCAATAAGTATGTACAAAGGATGCCCCCAGATAGAATGGGCATCAAACTCCCAAGCAAGATCACATCATGAAGTCCCGATGTCTAGCAAGGTGGAGAAGAAGAGGGATTAGCAAGTTGGTGGAAGAGATGAAAGACAAGAGAATGAAGGAGAATGAAGGGAAGAAATCCTCAAAGGAAAACTCCTCAAGAGTACCCAAGCTAAGGGAAAAGTATCATGTAAAGCATATTTGGACAAGAAATGAAAGGCCAACATAAGATAAGTCACAAAAGCGTAATGAAAAAGAAGGAAAGGATGCAGTCCAAAGGAGTAGACATGTCAAGAGGCTTGATAGCATCATTTTTTACTCTTTTTTATTAGATCAAGACCAAAGGGGAAAAGGATAGCAAAAGGCTAGAATGAATGGAGGAAAATAAATATGAAGGCTATACATGAATGGAATTGTTATACACTAAGTTTGCACCCTTGTTTCAAGCTCTCGTAGTCTAGATAACCTAGTATAACATGGGAATCATCTCTAGGTTATGGGACCTATGCTAACTAAGATGAGACCTCTAGGTTCTAGGCTAGTTCCTCTTGGATAATCACCTTAATTTGCTTCTAGACATGAAAAGTAAATCTTTTGAGGGAAAGGGATAGAAGGAATGCTTGGAAAGGGAAATGACTTTAAAGAAAACTACCTACTAGGTGATACACCAAAATTAGGGTTTGGATCTCAGTATAGAGGAATGGAATCAATGAAAGGCTTAGTTCTAGTAGGTCACAACTTACTAAATAGGCTTGCATAAGTGTCTCATAGGAGGGCCTGATCATAAGACACAACTTATGACCTGCAAGTAGACATTTACTTCTGCAACTTGGTGTAGGATTGAGACAAGATTGTTAAGGGGCTGAAGTATACCCATAAAAAAATCTATATCAGATCAAACACAATAACACACACAATTACAAAAAGTAAGAGGGATTAGGAACCCTAAGATATCACTGAAAACATCATATACTTTAATCCAATAAGAGATAGTTCAGACAAGGAAGCATAGGGACATGAAGAATTGTCACAAAATACCTCTGCAATGTTTGAATAATCAATGGGAGATTTACAACTGTATAAGCTAGAGGGTAGAAATGATACCACAGATGACCCTTAAGAAAAGATGAATTTATTTTACAATTGTCCAACTCTGAGCTCAAAAGCTCCAAAAATACAATATATACATACTCAACTGCACGCAGGCAGGAGGAAAAAAAACTTAACTAGGGTTACATATGTTTGACATAAAATAATAGCCAACCCTAACTCAAAAAAATTTGATCATAAATTTTATTTCTAAAAATATCTTAATTGATCAGATATTCATCTTTGCATGCCCATCCCTCTACTACATCAACCTATAGACAAGCAACTTGGATCCATCAACTTTCCTGCACAAAGTCTCACCATGAATGCTCAAATTGGTACTCTTAGAAAGAAAGAAACAATCTGTGACGGATATGCAGGTCTTCACATCATTTTCCCCAACTAAAAATGTCCTTGAAACATAAATTTTAGCTAACCATTTTGTCACAACCGACCATTGGATCAAAACCTAGCAAAAACCCTGTAGAGAAATATTTAAAATTTGAATATTAACGACTAACTGGGTGGCGCCAAACTTTTCCTCTATCGACGGCCATCATTAAAATCTCTATCTCCTTTTAAAACATGATCATTAGATCTTCTTATTTACCTAAGAACCATTCATCTGTAGAATTAACCTCAAGTCCACCTTGGGTTACCCTTTTCTCATTGGTCACAGGACCGCTAATTATTTTAATTGACCCTGGTTAAGTCTGGTGAACAAAAGACAAACCTTTAGTCACTGATTCGTGGAACCTTGCAAACCTTGGGCCCATTTTCCACTTGGCATTCTTTTATTTTCTCTAGCCACCTCATCAGCAAACACCTCGATAGGCTTTGACAACGGACCCACTGAGAACTAGATTCCAATCTAACAGCAGGTGCATGATCTCATGGCCCCCGAATATTCTTTCAGATCATGCACCTGCCATAGATCCCTTTAGAATTGGGACCCCACGACACATCTAACTAATAGATGAGTCCCCATCATCATATAGCATCCAATCATATGTGAGCACATTAGCACTAGGTATCACATCGGACCCACGACCCAAAGATTCTCATTGAACAGTTGTCGCATGATCTCATAGGGTCAGAAGATTCTATGAGATCATACGACCACCATAGATCTTATCCTTTCTGACATATCTATAGACCTTCTAACATGGTCCCACTATAGATCCAAGCTATCACCCAACCAACCAATAGAAAACAAGCACTTCACCCAAAAAGGACCCACCTGATAGACCCTAGAGATAAAGCAAGATCAACGGTTGTCGCATGATCACAAGGAAAATTCTGGGCCCTCGCAATCATGCGACCACCATTGGATTGAAAGGAAAGGCAGCCCGTTGGACCCCTATAGACTTGTCTCCATGCTGTACTCTCACTAACCCATCAAACACCACCCCTCGGATACACATAGCACATTTCATGAAAATGGCCCCACTGAAAAATAGTCGAATCACCAACTGCCAACGAATCAGAAGCTGCCAAATCAGATGAGGTGGCACTGGTCCCATTGACAAGATACTACACTAAAGGAAAAGGAAGATTGATGATCATCACAAGATCTCATGGAATCTTTCGAGGCCATGAGATTAAGCGACAACCGTAGATCTAGAATCTTGATTTGGTCACTAAACTGAGACCGCCAACCAAAATGGTAACCGCTCGCCAGATCGCTGAATGTTAATGGGTTAACTACTGGGAATCAGAGATTTGGCGACTGAAGGATTTTAAAATGCACATGCAAAATGAAGGGACTTAAGTGGCCGATAAAGTAACAAAGAAATATAATAGGCCAAAGGGTTTTCTAACACAACAGCTAGTTTTATGAATATTTTTAAGGACTTTTCACCTAGCCAGGGACCTAGAAACAGTTGCAGAGACCAGGGGGGATAGATAAAGCCATGAAATTTTGTAGAGTGCTTGGAAGGATAAAAATTCAGACCTTGAAATGGGAATTGGCCAAATTTGCATGCATATGAAAAATTAGGGTAACATTTTGGTGATTTCTGCTGGACGTCAGCCTGCTAGACATGGAAAACCAGTGGCCTTATATATTCATTGGGCATGGGGTCATCAAAAATAAAAATTCTCATAGGGAGACAAGACTAAAGCTATGCTTAGGGAACTTCTTGAAAAGAAGGAAACTAACTTAGAAAATAGGGAAAGAAAATAGGGGAAAAACATACTTACAAAAATTTACAGAGAGGGATTAACCTCAAAGCAGGGCTTCAAGTGGAATCCAGTGACTAAGATAGGCAAGGGGACTCCTTCAAGATTTGATAGCTAAAAATCATTAGATCCCTTGCATTCTGTTATAACAAATGGTCCACCCCAAAATGATTCAAACTTTGTATGTCTGCTAGGTCTAGATCTGAATTCATCCCACTTGAGGACTACATCCCCAACCTTGAAATTTTTGGCCCTAGCTCTTTTATCAAAACTCTTCTTTGTTTGAATCTGATGAAATCCCATATCCTACATTGACTTGTCTCTAAGTTCTTCTAACTCCATAAGCTAGGCATATCTGATCTGCAAGGGATCTCCTTCTTCAAATAGGGCATATTGAGTAGCTAAGTCCAGAGCTGGTAATTCAGTTGAAATGGACAACTTAGCCTCTTTTCCATACACTAGCATATAAGGAGAATTCCCAATAATCTTCTTTGGAGTAATTTGATCTAACCATAAGGTAGACCTAAGTTTAGTATGCCAATCCCTCTGGTTGTCTTGCAGAGTCTTCTTGATTATCTGAATCAAGTTCTTATTGGTGGATTCTGCCAAGCCATTGCCTTGGGGGTAATAATTGGAACTAGTATTCAAATAGATTCCATTTCTAACTGCCCACTTTGAGACTTTGAGGCCTATGAATGCCAATGCATTATCTGATATGATGGAATCAGAAGTGCCAAATCTATGAATTAAATCATCATAAAAACTTAATACAACATTCTCATTTGATTCTTTTAAAGCAATTGCTTCTGTCTATCTGGTGAAGTAATCTGTTGCAGTGATTATCCATTTATGGCCTACACTAGATGGAGGATTGATCATGCCAATGAAGTCTATACCCCATTTCATGAAAGGCTGCTTTGTTCTGACTAGCTGTAGGGGCAAAGCTGCAAGCCTCTCTTTTCCTGCAAACATGGCACACTTGATGCATTTTCTCACATACTCATGACTATATTTAAAGATAGATGGCCAATAGTACCCAACCCTCATGATTTTAAAAGTAGTAATCCTAGGACAAAAGTGACCTCTAGAAGGTCCATCATGAAATTCAAATAGGACATCAGCTATCTTTTCGAAATCAATGCATCTTAAAAGGACACCATTGTGATCCTTTCTAAAAATAACTTCATCTATCAGCACAAAAGGAATAGATTGTAATCTATAATACCTTCTTTTTGCTGAATCCAAACCTGCAGGACATTGTCCTATCTTCAAGTAATTGATCATATTAGGCAACCGGCTTGTTGCCTTGGCTTGTTCTTCTGTAGAATGCACCACCAGAGATGCATCTATTTTCTCTGATTTCTTTGAACTCTCATCCTCTGCCAAATGTTCACAAAGACCTCTTCCTCTAACCAACTTGGTAGTTTGAATATCTATGTCATATTCCATCACCTTGGTGATCCAACCAGCTCTTTTCTCATTTAGGTCCTTGGAAAGCAAAAATTCTTTGACACTTGGATGAGTAACTTTCAAGTGTACCTTGCTATGGGTCAATAGATATCTAAACTTTTTAAGGCTCTTTACCATAGCAAGTACATGTTTTTCTACAAAAGAGTATCTCTATTCATACTCTTCTAAACCTTTGCTAAAGAAAGCAATAGGTTGCTCCAATCCATCTGAATTTTTTTGAGTTATCATTGCAGATATAGCATCATGACCTCCATAAGCATAAAGGATGAAATCCTTATTGAAATTTGGGTTTAAGAGGGCAAGAGCCTCTATTAAGGCCTCTTTAATAGCTTGGAAATTGACTCTCCCTTCTTTGGTCCAACTAAAAGCTAAACACTTCTTTAACATGGTTGTTAAAGGCTTGAGTAAATCTGTAATGTTAGGCAAGAACCTCCTAACAAAATTAATCTTTCCTATGAAGGATTGGGGACTTTTATTATGATGTGGAAGGGGTAGCTCTAAGATAGCTGCAATTCTCTCAAGATCTACTTTGATCCCTTCTTTGGATACTACATATCCCAACAATTTTCCTTCATGAACTGCAAACACACATTTCTTGGGATTAAGAGATATCCCAAATTCTCTACACCTTTCAAAAATCTTCCTCAAATGTTTGATGTGATCTAATGCATGCTTTGAATAGACAATTATGTCATCTAAGTAGACCAGCACAAACTTGTACATTAGGCTCTTAAAGGCCATATCCATTGCCTTTTGAAATGTAGCAGCTGCATTTGACAAACCAAAGGGCATCTTTTGATAATCCATGGTTCCCCACTTGGTTGTAAATGCAGTCTTATATTGATCCTCTTTATTAACTAGGATCTGATTGTATCCTAAATAGCCATCCAATAATGAAAATCTCTCAAATCCAGAGACACATTGTAAGATTTGTTCCATAGAGGGTAATGGATGGCGGTCCTTTAATGAGGCTCTGTTAAGATCCCTAAAGTCAACACATAACCTCAATTCCCCATTCTTCTTCCTAACAGGAACAAGGTTGGAAACCCAACTAGTATGCTTGATGGGGTAGATGATACCACTTTCTATTAGTTTGAGTACTTCCTTATGCATAAGTGGCTCAAGCTTGGGATTAACAGGCCTTTACTTTTGCCTTACTAATTTGGCATTAGGTTCTAATTCAATAGTGTGTTGGGCAAGGGCAGGATAAAAACCCTTGAGGTCTTCATATTGCCATGCAAAAATATCACTGAATTCCTTGAATAATTGAGTATAAGCTTGCTTTTCCAATTCAGTGTTCACTTTTCCAAATTGTAAGCTCTTACCTGGTTCCAACTCTAATTCAACACAATGTTCTTGTTGGACTACTAGGCCAACTTTGTTCTTCTTAACTTCATTATCCTTTTTGAAGACAGGTTCTAAGGTAACAAGACCTCTAGGCATCTTATTAGACTTAAGTTGTATCACTTGATCACCATAGTTTTGTGATAGCCTATCTTGATTATGCTCTGAAAAAACATCTTCTTCAAACAAGAAATGTAGAATTTGTTCATCATTGTCAAACACTTGCCAACTGACATCATTATTAGGAATAGAAGGTCTGACAATCACTTTGATATGCTATTGATCTACCTCTTTTGAAACACTATTTGGAATGTCATACTGAGATCCAACAGTAGCTAATCTATCTGCATTTTGATTTAGCTTCCTAGGGATAGCAACAATATTGAAAGCACAAAAGTCTTCAATTGCATCCCAAAATCTATGCTTGTATGCTTTCAAGGTGTCATTCTTGGTTGCACTTATCCCTCTTACTTGGCTAACAACTAACTCATTGTTGCCATAAACTTTTAAGGCCTTAAGCCCTCTTTTCCTAGCCCATTCTAGTCCATTGACTAGACTTTCATACTCTGCAGTGTTGCTAGTGTAGGAGAAACTGAATCTAAAGGTAGTATAATACCTTTCTCCTTTTGGGGACACTAGCATAGCACCACCACCAGAACCATGTCTACTTCTAGCTCCATCAAAAAATAGTTCCCAAACCTAATTGTTCTGATCTTTTGAATCAGTGTCTTCTTTGAAAAGGCTTGGTTCTATGACATCATTTTCTTGTATCAAATAACTTCCCAAACCAAAATCCAAAACAAGACTTTCTTGGGCCTCTGAAGTTCTTTCATCTAGAAAAATATCAGGGATACTTCCTATCTTAGTGTCTACTTCACTAATGGTTTGGAAGTCATTGTTATCAAATATAGGGTGGTTTACATTAATGGAATTGGATACATATGGCTCTATATGGTGTGCTACCAATGGTTCTGACTTGATGGTGACCTTGGTCCCATACCTTGTATGAAATAGCATGTGAGACCAATTAGAAGATAGGTAGCCTCCTATCTTAGTTGTAAACTCCCTTGAAAGACATATAGAAAATAATGCAGGGAGATCTATAATATATATATCAAGGAGGATGGAAAAATTAGGACTAGCATGTATGATTAGACTAGTGTCCTTGGCCACACCTATAGTATTGACTGAGGATCCATCAAGTTATGTAACCTTCTTTTGGAAGGGCTCATATTTCAGTCCTAATTGGTCAGCTACCTTCTTGGGCATTACAGTGCTAGTAGCTCCACTATCTACAATACAATTATGCACTAAAGATTTTTCAATAATTAGAGATACATAAAAGGGAGGTGGCTTTGAGTTCCTACCTTGTATGGTGTTTCCTTTGGAGTTGTTACTTGGGGCCTCCTTTTCTTGATTAGTGTTAACCAACACTGGCTTTTCATCTTCTTTTGTAGGTTGAGGAGTTGTCACCTCTGTCATGGCCTTCTTCAAAATTTCAGGCTATCCTGGAAGAGCCAGAGAGTCCCACATAGACATGGTGACATTCACCTTCTTCATGTTGTCTACAATGTTAAAAGGTACCATGGTGCATACTCTTTGTTGTGCTTTCACCATGATGGGCTCCACCTCTCTAGATTGTTGGCCTTCCTTGCTTGTGATGACAGGAACCTCCTTAGGTGTGATGGGAGTAGCTTGCTATAGTGGCTCTACAGATGTAGTGGCTTTGGCATTAGAATTTTCTCTCTCCATGTCTTGAGACCTTTTTTCTCTTGTATAGGAAACAAAAGAAATTTCATCATTGACTCCATTGAAGTCTGGTTGATCCCAATTAAAGAGAGTAGTCTCATGCTCTTGTGATTCTTGTTGTGGTACTGACCCACTGGATGAAGCCTCTGATTGAGCTTGTGAGGCATTTTGAACCATTAAAGCTTGGTTCATCCATCCATTTGAACATGTAGCCTAATTATGAGGCTGATTAAAAGGAAAACACCATTCATTATCCATAGCCATATTGTTTTGACTAGGAACCATATCCCTCATTGGATTTGCAGAATTGAGGGGTGCCAGGTTATATGGTTGGAATGGTCCTTGATTAAAACCTTGTCTTTGTCCTTGATAGCCTCCTTGGTATGGTGGCCTATTTTGTTGATAAGGCTTTGCCTAATTTTGATATTGCTGATTAGGACCTTGGTCTTGTGGCTGGAAGGGTGGTCTAATTCCTTGACCTTGCTTCTTTAGATTTGTTACTTCCTTAGTCAAGGTCTGCAACAAATTTGTCATTTCTTGTTGACTGCTTTGTTGGCTATTCTTTATTTCTTGCAACTCTTGAGAGAAACTTGTTCTCAACCCTTGACCACTGGTACTAGCCTAAGGTGCTAATGTAGTGCGAATAGGGGTAAATGGGGGTACTTGTGTAGGTGCAATGGGTTAAAGGCTAGGAAAAATGGGCATTGGTGGCCTTCTAGCAATCATGCCTGCTTGGATTAAACAATTTTCAGCCCTGACAACTATGTCAAAAGCTTGGGGTAAAGAAGTACCACCCATAGACTAAATCATGACAAAAATTTGACCATTTAGACTTTGCAAGTAGTATAGAAAAGAATGGTCAGCTGATGGCCTTACTGATACTAGAATTCTATTCCATGTTTTGAGGAATCTACTATTGTAGTCTGTCATTTGTTCTTGAGGGTCTCTTTTAATGGTTGTCAACTGCTCCACTAGAGACAAGTTATCTGATTTATCCTCAAAATGCCTGCTTAATGCATCTCCTAACTCATCCCATGAAGTAATAGAACTGAAAGTTAGAGTTATAAATCATTTAAGAGCCTTACCTTTTAGAGAGGCTGCTAATAATTTTGTGGCCACATCTTCTTGAGTTATGTTGTGTATGCTGCAAATGGTGGTCACATCTCTTATGTGCTCAAAAGAAGTGGTCTGCCCTTCACTTGTGAAATCAGGTATACTCTTTAGTGCCACCAAGGGCACATCATGACGTTGAGAAAAGGCTAATGGACTTCCTTGGTTGAAAGGTGCAAAGGCAAATTGCCTAGCCATCATAGGAGTTGGAATCTAAATATTATCAACTATATGAGCTATACTTGTTGTTGGATTTGAATCTTCTTCTAGATCTCTGGTTAGAGATCTCCCTCTTCTTTTGGAATGAAAGGGAAAAGGTCTCCTTTTTGAGGTATCTGGTGGTTTTGATTGAACTCTCCTTGTAGGGGATGTTCTTTGAGTTGACCTGCCTTTATGACTTCCCTTTGAGGGCAACTCTAAAAATTAAGTAGGCTTTGAGCTCCTAGTATCAATCTTTCTCATAAACCTTGAACAAGGTTGGCCTGGATCTTTGAAATTAGTGGAGTCACCAGATATACCTGATAGAACAACATCTAAAAGCCTATATTATGCAGTCTATATATCAGATATAGCATAATCTTAAAACAATGAACTTCTTTTCTTGTAGTCCCACCGGGCATGCCAGAAATGTTATACACTAAGTTTGGACCCTTGTTTCAAGCTCTCGTAGTCTTGATAACCTAGTATAACATGGGAATCATCTCCAGGTTGTGGGACCTATGCTAACTAAGATGAGACCTCTAGGTTCTAGGCTGGTTCCTCTTGGATAATCACCTTAATTTGCTTCTAGACATGAAAAGTAAATCTTTTGAGGGAAAGGGATAGAAGGAATGCTTGGAAAGGGAAATGACTTTAAAGAAAACTACCTACTAGGTGATACACTGAAATTAGGGTTTGGATCTCAGTATAGAGGAATGGAATCATTGAAAGGCTTAGGTCTAGTAGCTCACAACTTACTGAATAGGCTTGCATAAGTGTTTCATAGGAGGGCCTGAACATAAGACACAACTTATGACCTGCAAGCAGACATTTACTTCTGCAACTCAGTGTAGGATTGTGACAAGATTGTTAAGAGGCTAAGTATACCCATAAAAACATCTAAATCAAATCAAACACAATAAAACACACAATTACAGAAAGTAAGAGGGATCAAAAACCCTAAGATATCATTGAAAACATCATATACTTTAATCCAATAAGAGATAGTTTAGACAAGGAAGCATAGGGACATGAAGAATTGTCACAAAATACCTCTACAATGTTTGAATAATCAATGGGAGATTTACAACTGTATAAGCCAAAGGGTAGAAATGATACCATAGATGACCCTTAAGAAAAGAGGAATTTATTTTATATTTTTCCAACCCTGAGCTCAAAAGCTCCAAAAATACAATATATACATACTCAACTGCACGTAGGCAGGAGGAAAAAAAACTTAACTAGGGTTACATATGTTTGACATAAAATAATAGCCAACCCTAACTCAAAAAAATATGATCATAAATATTATTTCTTTGAATATCTCAACTAATCAGATATTCATCTTTGTGTGCCCATCCCTGTACTACATCAACCTGCAGACAAGCAACCTGGATCCATCAACTTTCCTGCACAAAGTCTCTCCATGAATGCTCAAATTGGTACTCTCAGAAAGCAAGAAATGACCTATGATGGTTGTGCAGGTATTCACATCATTTTCCCCAATTGAAAATGTCCTTGAAACATAAATTTTAGCTAACCATTTTGTCACAACCGACCATTGGATCAAAACCTAGCAAAAACCCTGCAAAGAAATATTTAAAATTTGAATATTAACGGCTAACCGGTTGGCGCCACACTTTTCTTCTATTGACGGCCATTGTTAAAATATCAATCTCCTTTTAAAACATGACCATTAGATCTTCTTATTTACCCAAGAACCATTCATCTACAAAATTAACCTCAAGTCCACCTTGGATTACCCTTTTCTCATTCGTCGCATGACCGCTAATTGTTTTAACTGACCCTGGTTAAGTCTGGCGAGCAAAAGAAAAACCTTTAGTCACTGATTCATGGAACCTTGCAAACCCTGGGCCCATTTGCCACTTGGTATTCTTTTATTTGCTCCAGCCAACCATCAGCAAACACCTCAACAGGCTCTGACAACAGACCCACTGAGAACTGGATTCCAATCTAATGGTGGGCGCATGATCTCATGGCCCTTGAATATTCTTTCAAATCATGCACTCGCTGTAGATCCCTTTAAAACTGGGACCCCATGACACATCAGACTAACAGATGAGTCCCCATCATCATATAGTAGCCAATGATACATGAGCACATCAGCGCCAGGTAGCACATCGGACCCACGACCCTGAGATTCTCATTAGACGGTTATTGCATGATCTCATAGGGTCAGAAGATTCTATGAGATCATATGACCACTATAGATCTTATCCTTTCTAACATATCTACAGACCTTTTGACATGGTCCCACTATAGATCCAAGTTGTCACTTTGCCAACAATAGAAAACAAGCATGTCACCAAAAAAGGACCCACCTGACAGACCCCAGAGATAAAGAAAGATCAACGGTTGTCGCATGATCGCAAGGAAAATTTTGGGCCCTTGCGATCATGCGACCGCCATTGGATTGAAAGGAAAGGTAGCCCACTAGGCCCCTATTGACCTATCTCCATGCTGTACTCTCACCAACCAATCAAATTTTGACCCCTCGGATACATGTAGTACATTTCCTAAAAATGGCCCCACTGACAAACAGCCAAATCACCAAATACCGACGAATCAGAAGTTGCCAAATCAGATGAGGTGGCACCAGTCCCACTGACAAGATACTACGCTAAAGGAAAAGGAAGATTGAAGATCATCGAAAGATCTCATGGAATCTTTCAAGGCCACAAGATCATGCAATGACCATAGATCTAGAATCTTGATTTGGCCGCTAAACTGAGACCGCCAACTAAAACGGTAACCACTCGCGGGATCGCTGAATGTTAAGGGGTTAACCACCGGGAATCAGAGATTTGGTGACTGAAGGATTTTAAAATGCACATGCAAAATGAAGGGACTTAAGTGGTTGATAAAGTAACAAAGAAATATAATAGGCCAAAGGGTTTTCTAACACAACGGCTAGTTTTATGAATATTTTAAAGGACTTTTCACCTAGCCATGGACCTAGAAACAGTTGTAGAGACTGGGGGGAATAGATAAAGCCACAAAATTTTGTAGAGTGCTTGGAAGGATAAAAATGCAGACCTTGAAATGGGAATTGGCCAAATTTGCATGCATATGAAAAATTAGGGTAACAGGAATGAAAGCAAGATCATCGTAAGATAGCTCACAAGACAACCAAATGTTTGTGTATAGGTCAACATTGTCAAGATCAAAGAGAGAAGATGGAAGGGATGAAATATGTAGAAGAACTATGCATGATGCCTGATTGCTAGGTTTTCATCATGGTACTTATCCAAGGCACCACAAGGGAGTGGTTTTCACCATAGGATGAATTTATTTCTCTTTACTTTTGCTACCAAGGCACCTATTTCTAGGTTTCCACCAAGGCACATTTTCAATTTTTTAATTTTTTAATTTTTTTTTCATTTTCTTTTTTTGAATTTTTCTATTTTTTGAATTCTTTTTATTGGAAGAAGGCAAGCTTTTTAGATAATGCTCCTTGAAAGGAAAAATCATGATATTCCAAGGATTCAAAATGATATGCTCAAAGATGTTGATAGGGAAAGGAAGATGGAAGAGAAAAATGGAGGATAAGTTTTTATGTAAAGCAAGTGAGGTTGGAAGATAGGAGGAATAGGCAAATGAGGAAAAAGGATAGAAGGTAGAAGGATAAAGAATGGAAGGATTGTGAAAGGGTAGATGGAAAGGAAGGCAAGATCAACATCAACACACACCTTGAAGGGTGGTGAGAGGGTGGAGGAAATGTGAATGAAGGAATATGAGAAGGAATATGGTGAATGTTTAGCAGAGGTTGCAGTTTAGGCACATGGAATGGAAGAAGATGAAGTGGAAGCTTTTGGAAGCTTGAATGTCAACTTCACTTGTTTCTCAACATTAGACTTTTTCAAGAGAGACTTTGGAATCCATATAGCCTTAGGCTTTTCATTTCTTTTTGATGATTTAGAGAAAATATCTTCAATGATGGATTTTGGAACCCATACTTGTCTTGTAGTTTTCTTCTTAGATATCTCTTTTGACTTTATGCATCCATGTTGATTAGAGGAGACATGGTGATCTTCTTTTTTTGATGGATTCTTGTATTGCTTCTTTTTCTTGTATTGAACATTCAAGTTACTTCCAAAAGACTTGGGACTTTTGGAAGAAAGAGCATATGACTAGTTTAGCTGGGTGGGTGCATGAAAAGGATTCAAGGGTATGAATCTATGTTGATCTTGAGGAAAGATAGGAGATGGAGGGACGTAAGGACCCAAGATGGATGATGAATTAGGAGAGTTAGGAGGGGAAAGTGAAGGGACATAAGGGCCCAAGATGGAAGGTAGACATGAAGCCCTTAGTAGTGATGGAAGAGGTCCAAGGATGGAAGTGGAAGATGCAAAAGGATAATCAATAAGTTCATCAACATCTATATGAAAACCAAGGACATCAACATCTTTAGAATGAGCATTAGGATTTACAATAGGATCATGAACATCTTGAACAGGAGAAACTTCTTTGATAGGATTGTTCAAAGCTTGAAAAGACTTAGGAAGAGTAGAAAGTGGAAGTGAACATGGAGTGGTAGAACAAGAAGATGGAAGATTTTGATCTTGACAAGTTGCTTTGGATGGCATAAGCACATCATTTTTTTCTTGATTTTCAATAGGCTTAAAATTGGAAGTAACAACACAATTTTCAATAACCTTAATGGAAGTATCTTCTTTGGAAAGCGCAAGTGTAGTAAGGTTATTTTGATTATCAATAAGCTCAACAACGTAAGTAGTAGCTTGATCTTGCTTAAGGAAAGACTTAAGACATGGTGGAATGAATGAGAAAGGGCATATAGGATCAAAAGAACCTTTAAGTGAATGAGAGACATCATGAAAAGGATTGGATGACATGGAGGGTTCTTGATCTTGATCTTTCTTTATGTTCTTTTCTTTATCATTTTTAGAGTCCTCTTGACATGGAGCTACTTCTAAGGATGAGGAAGCAAGTTGGAGTTGTATGGAAGACTTTGGAAGAGGTGGTGAAGGACTAGCTAAAGTAGGTATTATAGTGCATAAAGGCTTAGGATCTTTAGTTTTAGCATCAACCAAGTGAAGGTTAGCTTGGGCTCCTTTAGGAGGTAGCTCTTGAGGATAACTATAGGGAACCACATGAAAAGTATTAGGATTTTTGTTGGATGAAGGATTTGTGAAAGATTTGGAGGACTTGGAAGCTTTAGGAAATGTATGGGTATTGGAGGAAGTAGGGATGGAAGGGAACCATCACAATACAAAGGTCCATCATTAACATAATCTTGCTTGAGAGTGTAATCTTTATTTTCAACATGAATATTCTTAAAGGAATGATTCTTATAATATTTACATTTCAAATCAGCACGGTACATTTTATATTCCTCAATAGAAGTAGATGGATCATCATCAAGGTATTTTTCATAGAAATCATCAAATTCTTTTTCAAAATTAGAGTCATATAGATCACCATCGTGATCTATCCAATGTGATGACCCATTTCTAGTAAGCACGAGCACACGATGAGGAGGACTCTTAGGAATAGAAGTTTCATAGGTATGACTATATGGTTCATCATCATAGCCATCATAATAGTCATCATAGTCATCAAAGGTGGGCATGTCACTCTTCGTGGGAGAGGTATCACAAGGATTATTATATTGCTCATATTGAGGAGTAAGACTCTTGGGAGAAGTAGAAGAGGAATGAGATCGTGAAGAAGAGGAAAGTGAAGACCTAGTGGAGGAAGAAGACTTGGATAATGAGGAATGTGAATAATATCTAGAAGAGTCATGATAAGACTTGGAATGTGAAGAAGAATGAGAAGATGAAGAAGATGAAGAATATTTGGAAGAAGGAGGTTGTGATATGATCATGTCTATGATCCTAGCAACGACATCTAATTCAATCATCTTTTCTTTTATTTTTGCTTTAAGTTTGTCACCCATGAGATATCTAGAAGGAGTATTGGAGGAATAAAATTCTTTGAATTGAGCAATGAGTTTGAGATCATCCATTCTCAAGAGAGGTTCCATAACAAGGTAGTTGAAATTCATGGTTGTAGAAGAGAAGGAATCAAGCATGGAAGAAATGAATAGAAGAGATGAAATAGAAGAAGGTAGACTAGATAATAAGAGGAAAAGAATCAAGAAGACATGAAGAATTTACGAAAAATCATGAAGAACGAAGAGAAAGGATGAAAATAGAAGACTAGGAAGACATGGAAGAAGTGGAAGAAAGAAGACTAAGAGTCATTTTTTGCAATTTGATACCATTGAAATTCATTGGGATATTGAGAAACATGTCACAGCACCTAAGATCTGAGATCTGGACTGACCAAGGAAGACTAGAAGTAACACAAATCAACTTGAGATTGCAAGTAGCAGTGAGACAGCAAAAGGACTCTGTGCGATAGTTTCTAGGCAAGCATTGCGATAATTTATAACCAGTCGATATTTCACATAAGGCAGTGTGATAGTTTCCAGGCAGCTGGTGCAATAGAATGTATAATAGGCAAGTGATACAATAGCAATGATGAAGTATCCCATGATATTTCTCAGGAGGGTGTGCGATGGTTTTCCAGTATCATATGACTCTTGACCAGTGAACATAAAAAACTTAGTTTTGAAGGCAATTCGGTCAATGTTTCAATTTGATGGTTCATTTTTTTGACTCCAAACATAGTACTAGCAATAATCAGACAAGTTTGCAAATAGTAAGGGATCAAACATGTCATAAAACACTTGCACAAGGGTGAAAGAAACCTTGCCAAGACAAGCAATTGTGATATCAAAGTGAAAAATCCTATGAGCACTACCGTGATGTTTGTATGTTCAAGAACATTTGCATGGGTAGATCACAGTGAGAACACTTCAAGCACTTACTAGCCTAGAAGGAAAAAGGCTCAATACTTAGCAACTTGGCCCACACTTGATGTCCCATTGCCTCACATAAAGTGGTTTCCCACAATAGATGTTGGCTTTGTCGTGGAAGTGCCAAAGACATAACCAAAGGAACACAAATGGTGAGTAATCTTGGGGTGATCCAGGTTATTCCACTTGGATCAATCCTTGCACCAAAAAGCTAAGTGACAAAATAGGGTGGCTTCTATCTAATGGTTCTTAATAAGGGCTTACGTTCGTAGTACCCCTCTTGCTCCCCAAAGGGACTCCTTACCTTGCGGCAAGTAATGAACCTCACGACCACAAGAGTACCTTAAGTATTCTTGCTCAACACTTTCTTCATGGTCACAATCCCAAAAGTACTCACATCAAGCGAAGATAAGCACTACTTCTACCAAGGTTTTGTGTCCTTGATAGCCTTGAGTTTATAGTGGGTTGGAATAGCTAGCAAAAGGCTTGTCCCCACTTGGGTCATTCCTCTTGATTGCTCAAGAGCAGGCCCACTAAAGGATTCTAAAGATCTAAACAAAGACTGGATCAACTTATGAGGTTCAAGATATTTGTTTCACCACAAGGGTGAAGAGCATACTCCCCTATCTCAAATTTTTCTCCCAAACACACCAAGCAAATGTTCAATTACCCTCTTGCTTTCAAAATCCAACGATGGGTCAAGATTTTTTGGTTCACCACAAGGGTGAAGAGCATATTTCTCCTACCACCCAAGAATTCATACAACAAGATATATGTTCCTATGAAATGAAACAACTAGTAATTGTCACTCTTGAAATGAAATAAACAACAAGCACTTGATTGGGTTTTTATGCTTTGGGCAGCCCTACAAAAACCGTTAGTAGCCCTTGTGCATTTGAAGCTTTGACATGCATTCTTTTAAGAAAATGATCAAGCAATGAGAGCACCTACAAGCACAACTTGTTAGCCCCACAAGGTTAGCAAAACCCAAATCCAAATGAAATCTACAAATTAAATCTATCTAACCACAGCAAACTAAACCAACAAGCTAACTAGATCCAAATTTGGCAAGAAAAAACCAAAAAACAACTCACTGCCGGGTACAGGTGACAGTACAGTCACCAAAAATATCACGTGATACTTTACAATATACTGGGGCGATAATATATTTATGGGCAATACTTTACTGTACTGGCAGGTGACAGTATGTTTCAAACAGGGTGATAGAATGTCTCAAATGGAGCGATAATTTAACTAGTAAAGTATCATGCCACCATATGTGAACTATCACGTGATACTGGAAAACTATCACATGATAATCTAAGACTGAAAAACCCGAGAGCCAAAAATGAAGCTAAAATTTGATGAAAATTTAATGGAAATGCAGAAAATTAAGGACAAAATAATAATGCTCTACCCCATGATGGGTGCCAAAAATGTACACACAAATTATGTGCACTTCTCTAAGTCATTATATCCAAGGGAATCCATGAATAGGAAACCTTAGAAAGTGACCTAGAGCTCTCTATGTATGGAGTTGCAAGATTATTTAAAATTTGTTCTCAGCTAGAGCTATTAAGCTTATGACCTTGCTAGTCAACCACACAATGAGAGATTCAAATGAAGACAAGGGCAAGAATGCCAATATCTCCAAGAATCACTATGAAATCCAAATGCAAACTAGATTAAGATGAGTATGCAAGCTAGAAATGAGAGGTGCAAACTTAAGCTACGGAAATGAAAGTACAAACTAAACTATGAAAGGAAAGATGCAAGTATTACAAAGCCTCCTAATTAAGCTAGATGAAATAATCTAAAGCATAAAGGAAACTAAGCTAAATATGAAGCTATGAATGCCATGACAATGCAAGAAATGAAACTAGAATAACATGTAGATTCAAAGCCAAGAATGCTCCAAATCTTCAAAAGCTCCAAAGTGACCTAGAAAATCTGCAGCATAACATTAGCATAAAAGATTGATTATCTAAATGAGGAAGAGAGCTCTTCTTTTATAGGAAATGAGAAGGAATGGACCATGGAGATTAAGAGGCAAAAGTCTTAATCAAGGGTGGAGCTTGAAAGAGGAGCAATCCATGTGCACAAATATCCTCCAATGATAAAATAAGAGTTGACTTTTGTGTCCATATGAGACAAAAAGTGCTTTTCTTCTTTTTATAAAATAAGAATAATGCTTTATTTGTGCAACTTAGGATAAGAGGAAAAGGTGGGGGCTTTTTATTTAATAAAAGGGGAGGAAATATTCCTTTTAATAAATAAAGACTTTAGGATAAAATGGTTAGCCCAAGGAATAATCGAATAAATGATAACATAGGATTTGATCAAGGAAATTGATATAACTGATAAAATGCTGATTTTTGGAAATATTGATTCAGGGATTTGATAAATTGTTGAATGGGGGCCCAAAGTCTAGTAAACCATTTTAGGGTGCATACACTAAGAAGTTTCTTAGCTAAGGTTAACCCACTTGAATGTGATCCATAGATTCCTTCGTGAACCTCTTGTAAAGATAATTTTGATTATGCCTCATCTAGACACCTAAGAAGAATTTCATCAAGACTCTTATGATACAATGTTTCTGACACAAGGGTATAACAAGAGGCTTTTCTTATAAAGTTTCTTCTTTGGTTTCGAGTTTGGTCCAAGGGAAAGGTTTGGTCTTTCAAGTAAGTATAAATGGGTCCATACCAAGGAGAGTCATGTCCAATTAATACAAAAATGATTTGGGAATTAGGAAGGTCAAATGCAGGTTATTCCAACTCTTCTACCAAGAATTCATATCTTACGCTTTGATCTGACATTTGTAAGAGAGAAACTAATGTCACCATGACATCTACTACTTTTTTATTTTCTCTTGGTACTTGTTCAAATGTGATAAAAAAAAAGTACTTATTGAAGTCATATATCATCTTTTAATAGGGCATTAACTTGTCATCTCTTATTTGATATTCATCATTAATTTGATTTATGACAAGTTCTGAATCACCATAAACTTGTAATTCTATCACTTTCCATTCTAAATCCATTTTAATACCTATGACAAGTGCTTCATATTCAAAAATATTATTAGTACATGGAAAGAGAAGCTAGCAATATTTTGGAATTATGGAGCCTTGAGGTGTGATCAAAAATATGCTTTCTCTTGAACCATGTTGGGTGTAGGAACCATCAAAGTAGAGTTTCCATGTCTTTGCTTCAATATTTATGATTTCTTCATCTAGGAATTCTAGTTGAATAGGATATTCATCTTTCAAAGTTTCTTCCTCTAGTTTATCTACTATGACTTGTCCTTTTATTTCCTTCCTATCCATGTATTCAACGTCAAATTCACTTAATACCATGACGCACTTTTCCAATCTTCCTATTAAGGATGTTTTGCTCAATAGACACTTCAAAGGATCACTCTTAGCTATGAGTCAGATTTTGTGTGTCAACATATAATGTCATATTTTTTGTGAAGAAAAAACTACCACCAAGCATGTTCTTTCAATAAATCTATAATTCAACTCATATTTGACCAAAGTCATGCTTATGTGATTGCTTTTTCTTTGCCATTTTCATCCTCTTGAGATAATAATGCACCTAAGGAATGATTTGTCATTGAAATGTACAATAGAAAAGGATTGCCTCTCATTGGTGGCATCACTATAGGTGGATACATAAGATATTTATTGAGGAGTGCAAAAGGTTCTTCATATTTATCATCCCATTTGAATACTATGTCCTTGTGAAGGAGTTGAGTAAAAGAATGACACTTTTCAACTAGTTGCGAAATGAACCTTCTTATGGATTGGAGCCTCCCTTCAAGAGATCTCATTTGGATCATGTTTCTTGGTACCCCCATTTCCATTATTTCTTTAACTTTTGTGGGGTCCACCTCAATACCTTTTTCCAAAACTATATACCCAAGTAATTTTTCAGATTGTACCCCAAATGCAAACTTTTATGGATTTAATCTCACTTTCAATTGTTCAAGCCTTGTGAAAATATTCTCTAAAATTGGCAAGTGTTCTTTTCTTGAATGAGATTTAGCTAGGATATCATCCACATAATCTTCTAAGAATTTGTGCATCCTGTCATGGAATATAGGGGTCATAGCTCTCTGGTATGTTGCTCCTATATTTTTAAGACCGAAGAGCATTGCATTCCAACTTAATATTCCCCAAGAACATGTAAAAGTGGTCTTATCCTAATCTTTGAGAGAAATTTTTATTTCATTATATCTGCTAAATCCATCCATAAGAGAAAACATAGAATGACTTGTTGTCAAATCTACTATTGCATATATGCTTGGTAATGGAAAATCATGTTTAGGACATGATAGATTGAGATCTCTAAAATCTATGAAAATTTTGATTGATTTATCTGGTTTTCAAACTAGGACAATGTTGGAGATCCACTCAGCATAATCAATAGCTCTAATGAAACCCACCTTCAATAACTTCTCCAATTCAGCTTTGACAAGTAGTGCAATATGTGGGTGCATTTTTCTCAACTTCTTCTTGACTGGCTTGATTCCTAGTTTAATGTTAAAATGATGCATAATTAGATTTGGGTCTAATCCTAGCATGTCATCATAAGACCAAGAAAAATTCACTTGTCTTTCTTTGAAAAAATAATCAAATTATTCTCTTTCTTCTTTTGAAAATGAAGCTGCAAGATGTATAATTTTAGGCTCTGATTCTGTACCAATGTTGATCTTTTCTGTAGGCTCAATCAAGATAGGTGATCTTTCTTCATAATGTTTAGGTAAAGTGTCCAATCTCTCTTCCTTAGGTGCCATAGTTGGGTTTTCACCTTCATAAACATCTTTTATTTTTACTTTTTCTTGGTTTAGCATTGGCACATTGTGGTTTTCACCACTAGACTCTTTCATTTATATTTATATTTATATTTTTTTCATTTATTTCTTTTAATCCATGAGTAAGAGATTGAAAACTTTCCCTCATCATTTCTCCTTGATAAATTTTGTTGGTAGAAGAGGGTTCAACTGCATTTAGGTATAAGGCCAAGGAATTGTCATTTGGAAATGTGGTCATGTCATTTGGCTCTATAGAAACCCACTCAATTAGTTCTAGGTATACAATCTAGGGATAAGGTATCATTGGCTAGGCTCAAGTTGGTCAGGTTTAAGGCCATGAATTTGTTTGAGGGTTCATTGTATTGTATCACTTAAGTGTATGACATGTTCTTTTTCTAGGTGTTTCACAGAACTTGGATCTAAATCTTCCTCACTAGAGTCCTCTTGGGTTTCTTGAGGACAAATATCATGTGGGTTAAACCTATCACTATATTCTTCCATCAGTAACCATGAGGGTACATAAGGTTCTCCTATCCATTGAGATCTTTCTTCTTCTTGACTTCAAGTAGGCTCTTGAGTAGAAATTAACCCTTCGATTGAAATCAAACCTTGATTTGAAGTTAAATCTTGATTTGACTCTTTTTCTTTACCTGAATTACACATAGGAGCATAAGTATGGATAAAATCCACCTCTTTATCTTGACAAGATTCATTAGATAAAGAATCCCATTCCCATTCATTAGAATCTTCATCACTTTGAGAATTTAATTATAAAATTTATTCATAAAATTGGGGATGATTTTTCTTAGTACATCTTGGCTCAAGGTATCCTAACCCTGATTCTTCTTTTCTATCTCTCCAAGCCATTTCTATGGGTTCCACCAATCCTTAATTTATATTTCCCAAGGTGTTGGAAACTTCAATTAAAACAATTGTTGTATTGTAATTGATGTCAAACCTTAATTGGTAAGACTATTGCTACTTAGGAAAGTACTATATCTATTTGAGTGTTGGTAAGGGGATAGGCAAGGTTGGTAACAATAGCACCTAGGGAAAGGTTGAGTTATCTTGATGCTAAAAAGTGTACTTGACTATGTTGTACAATGATGAGATAGTGTATTGTTTATACTAGTAAGACTGAAGACTAAACTGGTAGGCTTGACCGAGCAAAGAATGGAGAAATCATGTTTAAGCCGAGTAATGTTAGTGTCGACCGAGTCAGTGTATGCCAAGCAAAATTCTAGTGTCAACCGAACAATAGTTAATTTCCAAGGAAGTTAGTATAAGCCGAGGAAACATTTCTAGTAATGATCGAGCTTTCTACATGAAGACTAAGTAGTTGATCACAGTATTGACCGAGCATCAACATTTTTATATTTGAAGAGAATTTAGTTTTGGAGCCGACATTGTTGAATTCTTGGATTATGTAAAATGTGTTGACTTTATTTATTAATTGTTTGAAAGCATTAAATGCACTGTAAAACATTTTATTGTAAATCTTTAAGAGATTTGAGATGTTTCTAGAAATGAAGCCGAAGAACATGAAACGGGTAGATTCAATGAATCTCACCTAACCCTAAGATCTACGAATGAGATTGAGTGGCATAAGATGAGTTAACCTAATTATGTGTGTGCATGGGTGAAAAAGAGAATGTTGGAAGATCAGTAAAAATTTATTGACTGTATAAGCAGAAAAGGCTGAAGGAGAATTGTGGTGGTTGCTTGAAGAAAAGTTCTAAGCAGATTAGAGATAGAGATGGAAAAGTTTCAAAGTCAGTAAACCAGCATTAGTGTACGGAATCATATTTGATATTTACAAAGTGAGTTGTACATTTTTCAGATAAATATTGCTACTACTTTCTAACCATTGTAACAGTCAAAATCCTTTTAACAGAGGTTGACCTAACAGTCATATGTTAAATCCTCTGAACAAGGTTGCATTATAATGGAGTGTATGTAAGTCCTATGACAAGGCTCACTTTTAATAGGGTGATTGAAATCCTTTAACCGGGTCACACCTGATAGTGTGTATTGTAACCTTTAACAGGGTTGGCTTTTTGCCGAGCGCACTTCAGAAGAGTGAAAATAATAGTAGCATGTTACAAAGTGGTTTTTCCCACATTGGGTTTCCACTATAAATCCTGGTGTTAATACTTGTGTGAATGTTTTGGTTTGAACATTTTTGTGTTTTACAAGTTAAGTTACAACTGGTTAGTGGACTGCATTGTTATATGTTTCTATTATTGAATCAGTGATGATCGAGTTTGTTTTGGTTATTGGATCTGATTTAAAGGAAAAGTTTTTAAGTTTGTTTTATACATAAGGACCTGAGAACAACTGATTCACCCCCCCCCCCCTCTTTTTTGTTCTAAATCATATTAACACAAGGGTCCTTTTCCTTTGTATCCCATTTTTTGCATGATTTTATAACCTTTTCCATATTGGTGTCTTGGAATACTAATGTTTTGAATCCTTTCTTCATTTATTATTTGATTTGAACTTGAAGCTTCCTCATCTTTGTATAGCCATTTTATGAATTCATTATCATATTCTTCCATGGGTGAAGAAATGATAGCTCTTACAAAATGTTCATTATACATTTGGAGAGGATTAGAGCTAGACGGTTTTCCATGGGACCTAGGGGAAAGTGGTAAATCCATGATTGATAAGGAATATTCCCCTACACCATTTTTCTTGATCTTGCATTGTTTTTTAAAGTTCTTCATCATTGTGTCCATCTTTTGATAATGGATTTCCTTGGCTTTAATTTGAGAAGATTTTGAATTGTCCTCTTCTTCTTTTTCTTTGGAATTTACCCAACTAACTTTCTCCTTTCCTTTAGTTGATGTAGCTAAGTTAGTTTGGTCTTGATTCTCCTTACTAAGGGTATCTTCTTCTTCCATCTCTCCTTTTCCTTTTTCTAGAGAAACATCTATTGAAATTTGATTTGTCTTGATGTAGTGCATTCACTATTGTAAGGAACCAATAAATCATCCAGAGGTTTGATGTTATTGCAATATTGGAATGTATTTAAATCTCAAATCACCATAATTTCTTCAACCATGTGAGGAAAATTTAAAAACTAATGGTATTTTGAAGGTACCACTTGCATCTCATGTATCCATGGTCTCCTCAATAAAATATTATAGGTCAATTTTAGATCAATCACTTGGAAAAGTATTTCTTTTCGAATGAGACCAACTCAAATAGGAAGATCTATTATCCCTTTGGAAGACCTTTCTTCATCATCACAAGTTTTGATAGTTATTTTCCTTTTGGGATCAATTTCTTCTTCAAAATATCCTAAATCTTTGAGAAGACTCAAGGTACAAATATTTAGGCCAACTCCTCCATCAATGAGGACTCTTTTGATGTGATATTTATGTATCAAGACTTCTATATAAAATGGGAGATTCTGGGGATGATTCAAAGACATTTCATCTTGTTCATAAAAAGATAGGCAATATGGTGCAATAAGGTGTCCAATCATATTCTAAAATTTATCAACATCCAAGTTATGTGGAACATTGGTCTCAACAAGAGCCTTTTCCAAGATTTCTTTGTGGATTGGTGAAATTTTTAACAACTCCAAGATTGACATTTATGTGGGAGTTATTTGGAGTTGATCCACAAGATTGTATTTCTTTGAGGATGATGATGTTTGACTTGGTAAAACAATTTTAGGGATAGTCCCTTGCAAGGTGATTTTAGATGCTTGCCCCCTAGTCACAACATTAGCAGTTTCTTCTTGTTGTTTCTTTTTCACCACTGTGACATTGATGGTATTTTCATATCCCATAAAATAATTTATGTTATCATCATATTTATGGGTGAAATTGACTTTATAATTCTCTTTTTTGTTGTTTTGATTTGAATTTGAGGTTTTTCCTTTCTCATGATTTAAGAAAGGGGTCTTGAATGCTGTACGATCTTCATTGTTTTGGAGACCATCAAATTTGATCGTTCAATCATCTATAAAATATTGAGCCACATTTTTTAGTCTCATACGTTAATTGGTCGCATTCCCTTTATTTTGATGGTATTCACAATGATGGGCATCATTCCACCATGATGGTTTAACTTGTGGTTCGTAGGGTTTAACTTTCTTGATTATGGAAAATTGATAATTTTATTGGCAATAAGGGTCCTTAATGCATTCTCTAAAGGTTCCCCCAAGGGTGTGAACTTCCTTCTTTGAGTTGTGTTTAATAAAGTTCTTGCCTTATTTAGACCTTGGTTATTGACAGAGTTGTTATTATCATTAAAAGGGGTCTTGGACATTTTATTGACATTATTAGTTTGATTAGACCCACTTGATAAATTAAAAGGGGTATCTTTGAGGTTTTTGGCTTCCACAACCCCATCATTCACAAGGTTCTTGTTGGTGTTATTTAACCAAAACCTTGGTTTGTCACTATTGTTATTAGCACCCCTATTATTATTAAAATTATTATTAGTGTTATAAAAGACTCCGTTCTCTTTGAAAAGTTTGATTTCTCCTTTCTTTACTAACACTTCTTCAATCTTGATCCCATTTTCAATAATTTTCTCAAAGTCAAGGGGAAATTGAAGCTTTAATTGATAATTTATTTCCATGGTCAATTTATTCATGAAAATATCCATCTTTTCTTTCTCATGTATGATTCTTGGATATATAGAAAAAACCGTTCTCCATATTTGGAGGAAGATTAGAAAAGGTTCACCATACTATTTTTTGGTATCACATAGGTTCAAAATGGTGATTTAATGCTCAATATTGTAGGAATAATGGGTCACAAACTTGGAGGCCAATTATTCCAAATTTTTTATGCCCGAGGGTAATTTCAAAAACCATTCCATAGATTTCCTTCCAAGGCATCTTGGGAATAACCTTATTAGGTATGTGGTGTCATGCATGAACTCAATGATTAGAGAAAAAACTCTCTCAAGTGGTTTTTTGGGTCAAATTTACCCATGTACTTATCATATCTTAGAAAAATCACATTTGGAGGAAAAGACACTATGATCAAATTTTTATCAAAAGGAAAAGGACATAAGGCTTCAACTGAAAATGGTTTAGGTTCAGCTACCTTCTTCATGATATCAATTTGAGCTTGAAATAATTTGAGTTGTTTATTCTTAGCTCCTAATGGATTCTCTTCTTCCTAATCCTTCTTCAAGTTTGATGTATCATAGTCATGAGGAAGTTTAACTCCCAATCGAGATAAATTGAGGAAATATCTTTCTTTATCCCTTTCTAGAATTTTATCCATGACTTTGAGGAATAAGGGATCTTGGGCTTCCTCATTAACACTCTCTTCGATTGCTTCTTCATTCCTTTGATTTCTTTGATGATTCTCATTTTAGTTTTTATGGTTTCGCTCTTGGTTAAAATCATAATGATCATTATTTCCTGCCATAGGATTAACTCTTTCTTCAAATAGATTGGGAATTATTTCATCTTATTCTTGTTCTTCATCAAATGGGAATGAAAAAGTGAAGTCTTCGTAGGGAGTCTCTTGACTAATGCATTTTTGGTCTTCTTGAAGAGATATTTTCAATCAATGAGATCTAGTGAAAACTGACATTAACAAGAGTTGAGTCAATTGAAATTTTTCCCTCTTGATGATTATTCTTTTGAATTAGGAATATTATTGAAAGATTGATTGAATTTTAATGGATGTTTCTTCCTTGTAAAATGTATTATCAAATGCAACAAACTCAAGAACACTTGTATTTAGAACATTTTCATTGGTATAAGTATATGAGAATGTTTACATTGGTCTTTAACAAGAAATCACTTCAAGAAACACTTGTCTTCAAGGATGTGTTTATATGAGAACGCATATAAGTATATGAGAACATCTAAACACAAAGGTATAAGTATATGAGAACATTTTCATTGGTCTTTCACAAGAAATCACTTCAAGCAATCTACCTAAAGTCAAATTTGGCTTTGAAACATGGCTCTAATGAGGTAAGATTTCTAATTTATCAAGGTTCTAGCATGGATTCCATTCAAAATAAAGTCAAGTTTCATCCCCCATTATAGGGGCCTACCACCACTGATATGTTGGAGTTTTGCGCAATCCTAAAGGACTACTCGAGGAGGTTTGATTATTGATCTTCCTTTATCAATCACCCCATTAAGGATGAATGCATTTTATTTTATAGTGGGTCAAATTATTGCGGCAAAAGAAATTGTATCCTACTTTGGGTTGTCCTTCTCACTGGCCTCACAAAGGCATGTTCTCAGGAGGCGAGCCCACTAGATCTCTAACATGTTCATGAAAGCAATGAAATGAAATAAAAAAATAGGTTTGGGAATTTGATTCACCAAAGGTGAAGAGAATATCCCTACTATCTTGTACTTCCAAACATAATTAACATGGTTCAATTTCCAAGCCTCTTTTAATCTAGAGGGATTTGAGTACTTCCAGCTTTCTGATTCACCTACAAGGTGAAGAGCATAATCACCCAATACTCTCTTCCACAAAAAATTAGGCTTTATTTAGTGTGTTTGTTCATTCCTTGACCTTTCTTTTAATTCAAGAATTTGATAGGTTTGACATTTTGATTCACTAAAAGAAGTGAAGAGCACAAGCCTACTAAAAAATCCAAAAAACAATAATAGGTCTCTAATAATGCTAGATTTTTAAATTAAATTGCCACAATTTAAGAAAATGCATAAGGTTTTAGGCATACATTTTTGAAGCTAGAAAAGCTAGGCATATTTTTTATTTCATTTTATGCATTTTTCACTCACCTAGTGGTGATTGTTCCAACTCCTTAGCATCCTCTTCTAAAAAATGTTAGTCCAACACAATCCAAGGCAAATGTGAAGAAATCAAAGAAAAACAAGTTTTCTTTCTTTCCTCAAATTGATTAATATTTATGAATTCTAAGGAATAAAATCCAATTAAGTGATGCATATTTCGACTTATAAGCTTGAATTATTTGCTTATACCTCTCATAAGCCTCTCCTTCTTGCTCAGAATCTTCCAAAAGATTGTTTAAATGGACTTGTTTCTCCTCTTTCAACCTTCTTTTTGCTTGTTTTGCCTCTCTATTTTCTCTAGATTCTAGTTTTCAAACTCTTTTATGTCATGTCATTTGCAAAACATGGAGAATTTGTCATTAAAATATGCAGAATTTAAATTTTAAAAAGACCAGTACTACGTGCTACATAAACTTTTAAAAGCATCATTCCATATATTGTACACACTATAGAATGTATTAAATGTGCTATTTAACTTCTCCTAAGCGCTACATAAAATTTTAGATGTTGATATTTAAATTTTAATTAGCATTATTAAAATGACAAAAAATACTGTAAGCGCTAAAATAGTGATTTTAGGCATCTTGAGGTCAGGGTATAAGCGTTGAAAGAATGAAAGACAAATGATAGAAATTTCAATGATGCATTGACACCCGGTGCAAATACATCATTATTTTGTGTAGGCGCTGTAATACCCCAAAAATGGGCTATAAGTTCATTAATCTTCTATATCAACATATCGAATGAAATCAACATCGAAGTCCTAACCTAAGGCACATCGGCACATCATCGAATTCTAATTGATTATCTTAAATTCTGCATCGGGGAATATTCCTAGTAATATTCCTAATTATCTTGATTAAATTTAATTTAATGATTATTTGGCAATAAATCACACTTATCCTAAAGTTGATTAATAGAATATGATGAATATTTAATTAATTAATTTAATTCTGCCACTTAATTATTTAATTGTATTTATTCCTAAGTATTATTATTTAAATTTGACAATAAAATCAAATTCCTATCATTAATTGATTAAATTCTTATTTAATTAATTAAAGCAAGTTGTCATATTTAATAATATTATTTTTGAATAAAAGTTTGAAAAATAATTGATTAACCCATAAATCAATTGTTTTATTTTTCAAAATCAGTTAAGTTGAAGATAAATCACTTTATTTATTTATTAATTCATAATTATCCATGTGCACAATCAAAGAGCAGTTAAACTCCAAATCAGAAAATCAATGCAAGTTATAGACTTTTTGGAACTCAACATCATTTTTGAGTTTTAAAGTTGATCTAAACTTCTAATTTGAGTTAAAAAGCTACTTTTGCATGATTTGCATATTTTTTGTGACTTAAATTATTCTTTATTTTCAGATAACTCAAAAATCAAGCTGAGTTATTTGAGTGATTTATGGCTTTCTTTCATGCATCCTCAAAGCCCTAGATTTCTATAAATTAAGGCTTTAGCTCTTCACAAATCATCTCTCAAATCCACAAGAATTACATAATCACACTGTCGAATTGGAGACTGAAGAATCATCTTTGCGAATCCAAGCTTTGTGAAATCAACATTGCATAGTTTTTCATATCATATTAGTTTTCATTTGTTAGATCATTTAGCATATCATAGCATATTAGTTTTTACATATCATAGATTCATATCAATTTTCATCATATCATTGCATAGAAAATTAAAAAATAGATTAATTGCATTCATATTTCATATCAGTTTTGCATTCAAATCCTTCGTTTAGGTGTCATCAAGGTCACTGATTTTGATACAATCTGAGAACATCAGACTCGCACCTATTAGAAGGCAGTAAATCGCCTGGTTAGTTTAGCTTTCAATTACTTGCACGATTTTGATTTTTTGCTAACCTCTAATGTTTTACTGAAGTGTTGTGTCTATAGATCAGGTACAAAATTCACACACACATTTTTGGCACCCACCGTGGGGCTTTGAAATGGGTTTCCAATTCAATTATATCAATTTCTATCTTTTTCTCCTCAGTTTCTGTGCAAAACTATGATTTTTATTTGTTTGTCCATACAATCTTCGTACGAGTTTCTGACAAAAGTCATTTAGCACTGTACCCACTATCATACGATAGTCTATCGAATCGAGAATCATGCCAGGCTATACACATTATTGTTTGGAAGTTCAACTGTCGTTTCATCATACACCCAGTGTCATATGAATTTCTGGACTATTGTCTGGGAGCATACCCACTATCGTATGAGTTTTGGACTGTCGTCTGGTAACAGACCCACTGTCATACGAGTTTTGGTATCAGGTTTCAACTGTCATTTCATTTTTTAGGGCAGTTTGTCATATTTGGTTTTCAGATTTTGACTAACGGCTAATCTTAAGAATTAAAATTCTCTATTTTTGATTGACTCCTGTTGGTTTTGATTGGAAAAAGTGCAAGAATTGCTAAAAATAAGTAAAAATCTACTAAGCGCGTTGCGAGGATTCTAGGTATTCTCCTCAATCTGATAACATTTCAATTTGGATCCTAAAATGAATCTCTCATGTGTTTGGCTTGAGTGTTTTCTTTGCATGCTTTTCTTCAAATTTGCATAATTGAATACTAGGTTGTAACACCTTAAGTATTGATAAGCAGTCTTAGGATATTTTTGATTGATCTTATTAGCAAAATTGGGATATTGGACTCGCTTATTCTTAATCACCCCTCATTTTCACCTCGTGGTTGCAAGGTCAGTGCCATATTCAAGGGAGGGGTCTACTTAGAAAGAGCATTAATTGTTCCACCAATTCTTTCCCATTTTGTGCTTTTTGGATCTCATTAGTATTCTAGGGTGTGGACTTGCTTTTAAATTTGTGTGAGGAGTTAAATGCACCACTTTGTGGACTCACCTCATGTTTATTTGGAGCATTAAGTGTACCACATTTTTGTGCTTTTTGAATGCTTTTGGATAGATTTGCTTTCTGATATATCTATGAAAACATAGTAATTAGGCCCTATGAACACTATTTGTGGTTCTTGAGAGATTGGATTCCCAGTGAAATCCTTCTTGACAACAGAATCCTTATAGGTAGGCAAGATACTTAGTGCATCTCATGTTTTACTTGGTCTGTGCATCTTCCCTTATTGATTGATACATTCTCTCTCTGGAGAGGTTGATAGATCATGTGGGGTTGATATCATAGACCTTGGTGAGATAATCTTCATCTTAGTGTGTCGAATTTATCTTCCTGCTTTATCTGGGGTTGATATCATAGACCTTGGTGAGATAATCTTCATCTTAGCGTGTCGAATTTATCTTCCTGCTTTGTCTGGGTTAAAAGTGAAAAGGTGTCAAACCCTTGGATCTAGAGCCAAGTCCCATTGTGATATACTATTGTGAGTCACCTTTAGAGAGGGTTAACCATAGCAGACACTCCCTTCATAGGGAAAATTGCATTGACAGAACCTCAAGTGGTAATAGCCATTTTCATCATGGTAGTGACAGCTGCTATATAAATGTCCTGTTGGAAGAAATCTCCACAGGTATGGTTCATTGTTGGGTTGTCAGATCTCCCTAGCAGCTCCTGAAGATTAAGTTCTCAGACTGTGTCAAAGCCCTGTTGCATTGGGATTGGAGTTCACCCCTTTGGATCATAAAAGTTATAGAGTCAAACCATTACTAAAAACCCTAGCGAGACCAAATTTTCATTTTCTAGGGTATATGTGCATTATTGCAAAACATTTTTGGAACATACACAATTAGCGCTTCTGAGGATTAGAATGAATAAGTCACTTGATTGTTCATGCGCAAGGTTGCTTTTACCCTTGTTCATTGTTTTCAGACATGCTTGAAATCACTTGCTTGCTATTTTCTGTGCTTTTTTATCTATCTAGTTACTGAAAATAGACAAATCTGTTACAATCCTCAAATTTGGACATTGAAATTTGCAAACAATCTGAAACTGAAAACTCAAAATTTGCAAAATCTGAAGTAAAATTCTTTTCTGAGTCAAAAGTCATCTCAAGAGGTCAAAAAGTCATACGAGTTTCTATCAAGTGTCATTTCATTACTGCCCATCTATCATATGATAGAGAATCCAGTGTTGTACGAGTCTTTCTGCCAGTCAAATTTCAAAAGTCAAATCTTGCTAGCAACTGTCGTGCAAGTTTTTCAACTGTCGTTTCATATTACACCCACTGTTGTACAAGTTTTGCAACTATCGTATGAGTTTTTCAACTGTCATTTCATAGCATACCCACTGTCATACGAGTCTGTAGAGTGTCATTTGGGAAAATTTTGAAAGTTGTCAAAAAATTGTCAGAATTGCCAGATATTTAGCTTTTTCAACCTATTTCTAGAATCCGTCGAACAAATCACTGTGTTAGGAACAGAGTAATAGCTATTGAGAATCCAATCATTTTCCTAAAGTGGCCTTTTGAATCTGATCTAGCCTTCTGTTTAATCAATTTGAGTCTTTATCATCTTGTGTCAAAACCTTGTCATAACTATCAATCTTCAATCAATCATCAAAACAACTAAGTGTTGTGATATCTTGTATGCTATCTTTTGGGAACCTACCCATACATCCAGGGCACAGTATCCTTCACCCATGTCTAATTGAATCTTCAAATCAATCAAACCTTGACAAGGTTGCATCATCTAATCATCTTGATTCAATTCATTCTTCAGTCATCTAGATCTTATTCTTTGTTTCACTCAAAGTTGATGGTGGAAACTAGAGCTTCCTCACACAATAAATCTAGAGAAGCATCCCAGACCTTACTTATAACCACTACCAGGGGTCCAACTCTTGAGCAACTCATCAATTCTGGTCTTTATGAAGATGACGGTCTTGGCAACTATCGATTAAAAACTAGTTACATTCCTCCTCCATCAACTCATGGAGGTACCCAACAAACCCCACATCAATCTATTCCAGGGAGTCCACAAACTCCTACCATGTCTCAAGTAGGGACAAACATTGGCTCTTAGAGAACTCAATCTCAACATGGTGCAGATCAGGAACCCACACCTGAAGAAATTTCTCAATATCAAAATGATGATAACTTCAAACGAATGATGAAGCATTTCTTGAAAGAAGATAGAGAGGCATACTTTTTACAATTAGCTCATCAAGGAGCTAAACTTCCTCCCAAATTTAATGTTGAAGATATCATTATGCATGAGGAAGAAACTCCACTCACAGCTATAATGAAATAGATGCATGCTATGCAAGTTGAACTTAACAATCTTAAGAAACAGAAGGAACCCAAGGAATTCTCCATGGAGGTCCTTTTTCCTTTCCCTTTTGACAAAGACTTGTACATGCCCCCATTCCCAAAAAGAGTGAAGATACCAAAGTATGATAAATATGATGGACACTCTGATCCTCAAGATCACGTCAGAGAGTTCTATACACAATCCATGGATTTCATGCATGAACCGACCTATCTCATGCGCCTCTTTCCTAGGTCTTTGGGAGGAGCATCCATTCATTGCTTTTCTAGGTTTCCACCTACTATCAAAACTTTTGAGGAGTTGATCAAATTGTTTTATCAACAATACTCCTACAATATTCAACATCCAGTCACCATGATTGATATTTGTAATCTCAAGCAATATCCAGGGGAACCATTCCTAACGTTTCTCAAGAGATGGAGGAAGAAGTTCTCTCTATATGCCAGACCTATTCCAGAAATAGAAAAACTAGAAATCTTCATCAATAACCTTGTTCCATAAATCAATTATCCTCTAAAAATGCAAGATCATACATCTTTTGATAAGATGGTGGATAATGCTATTAAAATAAAAAAAGTTCTTGTGAAAAAAGGAGAAATCACACTTCAAAAAGACAAGTATGAATCAGGATCCAATTCTAAAGACAAGAACAAAAATTGGAACAATAATAAAGGCATCATCATAGATGGCATTGTTGACACTATCCATGCCCCATCAAAGGCACCATCCTACAACCTAACTCTTGGTTCCCAAGCCATTAAAGCTTCAGAACAAAAGTCATTCAAACCATTTCAAAAGAAGCTAGAATACAAATCTTGGGATAAACATCAAAAGTTTACTCCTCTTGGAGAATCTTTAGAATCAGCTATGAAAACTCTACTAGCTGATAACATCATCTCTTTGCCAGCAATCTGACCACCTAATTCTGAGCCTAAGCCAAAATGGTGGAGAGAAAACAAATTCTATGATTTCCATTGAGGTAAAGGTCACAAAATGAATAATTGCTTCTGGTTGAAACACACCATTCAAGATTTGATCGATAGTGGAGACATCACAATTAACAATCCTAAGAGCAATAATGATCATACAACATTTACCGAACCATTTCTGCAACATGGTCAAGGATTTTCAACTTCTCACCCTAATATGGGGGCAAAAGTCAACTATGCCTACCCTGGAAATAATGTTGTCATCAATATGGTTGAACCCTGTCTCTCATAGCATTGCAATGTCATCACAATTATACAAAGAGATAGACAAAATCAATCCACCAACATAGTTACTCAATCACAAGCCCAAGCACATCTGAAAGGACAAATCCCAGATTCATCAAATGTCCCTAAGGTGCCCTTGAATCTTTCGTCTGCTTCTAAATAGAAGGCTGCTTCCAAATCTTCCAATCCAAAGGATACAAGGCCTACATCTTATAGCATTGTTCAACAACTCCAACACACTAATGCCAAAATCTCCATGTTTGAGTTGCTTCGAATATCTCCAGCTCACAGAGCCATACTAGACAAAGCTTTGCTCAGTTCCAATGTTCCTAATGACCTTGATTTAGATAGGCTCCAGACTATGGTTGGACATCTTACATCTCCACAATATATCTCCTTTTCAGAGGAAGATGACAACTCCTTGAGTCACCCACATAATCAGCCTTTGCATATAGAAGTCTTGATCCAAAACCATAGAGTCAAATGTGTGTTGATAGATGGGGGTGCTGGCCTAAACATTTGTTCTTACAACTTGATCACACAATTGGGATTTTCAGAATTATCTATTGATCCTCAAAAGAAGATAACCATAAAATCCTATGATGAACAAGAAAGATCTTCTAAAGGCACCATTGTCTTACCCATTTGGGTGGGTCCAGTTATCAAAGATACCACCTGTCAAGTGCTTGATTTACCATTGGCCTACAACATCCTCCTAGGGAGACCATGGATACATGAAATGCAAGCTATTCCTTCTACATAACATCAATGTTTGAAGTTTCCTTATGAAGGATTAGAGGTTACTATCCCTGCGGATCTGAATACAACTTGCAATACCTTGAAGGAAAGTGCAGATAAGCTTGTGCCTAATAATAGAGAATCTTCCATTGAACCAACTAAAGAAGCATCCACATCTAAAATGGAAGATCTTACAAAAGAGGTTAATATCAAAGAAAATAGTATGGGAGAATATACTATCGAGCCAGTCTTATCTTTGACGTATCTCCCTATCTCGCCTAAGTCTTATGGGAAATCTTTGAAACAATCCAAACTAGACTCTAAAGAACCCCTTGAGGTATATAAAAATAATTTTGTAGCTGAACAAGTCTCCAAGCAAGAATTTGAAGAAGATGAAGCTATGCTCGCATGGCTATACAAAGATGAACCTGAATCCCACAATGTTCAAACTAGTGACTCTACAACACCACAGATCCCTTCTAAGTTATACGGTCCAGGAAATAAATTGATGGCTAAGATGGGATATCTAGGTCAAGGACCTTTAGGAGTTAGAGGAAAAGGTCTTGTGGCACCTCTCCCACATACTAGTAGAGAAAATAAAGACAAAGTTGGCTTAGGCTTTAAGAAGAAACCCTATCACCTCAAAGGTAATTGTTCTCATGTAATAGAGTAGATCACACCAAGAGAACCTCTTCTTAATAAAGAAGAAATAGAACCATTAGATAGTGATTCAGATAGCTCAGAACTCATCCCCTATGAAAAATTTCCTAAGGAGATCAAAGACCTTCTTGATGATAAAGATGATCCAATCAAAAGAATTAATGTGGTAGAAACACAAGAACCTACTATCAATCAAGAGATAGTTGCAACACAAGAACTAGCTAATCTTGAAAACCATCAAGAAGAAGAAGGTGGTAGTTATTCTGAGATAGATTCCCATGAGTATGAATTCAAATCAGAATTTGAGGGTAACCCTTCTTGGGGTATCCACCCTGACTATACTCATGTTCTAAGATTTCCTCAAGATCCTAAATCAGAAGCTAAATCAAATGACTATGAATGGGGAGCCATTCCAGAACTAGATGAGCTTATCATGGAGAAAGATGTTGATGTTATTCACCAATATGCACCTCAACCCAACGTAAGTCTAGAATGAAATGATGAACCTATCGAGTCTGATCCACCTATGGCTGAATTGGACTCCCACGATGACATTGAGCCTATTCATGAATTGAATGTCTTAAGTTGTAATATCACCTTTGAACTCAAGCATCAGGTTAGGACCAATGATGACATATCCATATCTATAAACACTATCTCCCAATCTTTTCCCACTTTGACTATCCAATATCCAGACCTTATTGATCAAACCTCCACAAATCCAAGCCATGGTATTTATACCTTCCCAAATGACTATGACCTTGCTTGCTACCTAAATGTAGTTGAGCCTATGAGGACTTCCATTAGCGAATCGAGTGTTAGCATGACGGAGTCAAACATCAAATATCTTAGTCAGAAAAATAAGAATAAAAAGAAAAATAAAAAGAGTTCTGAGGGTGAAAACCACTTTGTGGCAGTCTCAGAACCTACAAAAGTAAAAATAAAAGACGTATTTGAAGGTGAAAACCTCTATGAGGTTCCTAAAGATGAGATATTTGATGTCCTTCTGAGTCATTTATAGGACAGATCTCCAATTCTAATTAAGCCCACTCAATCGATCAATTTGCGTATAACAGAGGAACCACAATTGGTACATGTAGCACAATCTTTATCAAAAGAAGAGAAGCAAAAATTTACAACATTCCTAATAGAGAAGAAGATCAAATTTGCATGGAAATATTTAGATATGCCAGGATTGGATCCTAATCTTATCATGCACCATTTATCTATAGCTCCTAATGTAAAACCTGTCAAGCAAAAATTGTGAAAGATGCATCCTCATGTTGCACTCTTGGTAAAATCTGAATTAGAGAAGCTCCTGAAAGCTAGATTCATCCGATTTATTGACTATGCAAAGTGGATCTCTAATATTGTACCTATTTCTAAACCAGATGGTTCAATCAGAGCGTGCACAGACTTTAGAGATGTGAATAGAGTGTGCCCTAAGGATGATTTTCCACTACCTAACATTGATATGATAGTGGACATGACTGTGGGTTTCAAGATGTATTCCTTAATGGATGGTTTCTCTAGATATAACCAAATAAAAATTGCTCCAAAAGATCAAGAGAAAACTGCTTTCACATGTGCATGGGGTACCTTCTATTGGAATGTCATGCCATTTGGGTTTAAAAATGCTGGTGCTACATATCAAAGAGCAATGACATCTATTTTCCATGACATGATGCATCGAACCATGGAAGATTATGTTGATGACACATTAGCAAAATCTATGATCAAAACTGAACATCTAAAGGACTTGAGCATGATCCTAGATAGAATGGAAAAGTTTAGTCTCTGACTAAATCCAAAGAAGTGTGCTTTTGGTGTCACTTCTATAAATCTCTTAGGATACATCATTTCAAAGAAGGGCATTGAAGTTGATCTAGCTAAAGTAAAGGCTATAATGAAGATGCAACCCCCTAAGAATATTAGTCAAATGAGGACATTGCAAGGAAGAGTTCAATCTATCAGAAGATTCATATCACAGCTAGCGAACATATCACAGCCGTTTACAAAAACATTACATAAAGCTGTGACCTTTGCATGGAACAAAGAATGTGAATAGAACTTCAATCATATCAAGAAGTATCTATCCAATCCTCCTATCTTGATGCCTCCTATTCATGGGAAGCCATTGATCTTATATGTCTCCACTACAGATACATCACTGGGGGCATTGCTAGCACAACATGATGAAGATAAAAAGGAAAGAGCTATATACTATATCAATAGAACATTGGTGGCATATGAAAAGAACTATTCAATGATTGAGAAAGCTTGTCTAGCTATGATCTTCACATCACAAAAACTGAGACACTACATGTTAGCTCATACCACTCAATTGGTAGCCAAGATTGATCCACTAAAGTACCTACTAAGCAAAGCTGTCCTCACGGGTAGATTAGCTAAATGGGTAATGCTATTGAGTGAATTTGACATTGAGTATGTTGAGAGAAAAGCTATAAAAGGATAGGTCATTTCTGATCAATTAGCCAAAGCCCCATTGTTTGATGACACACCACTACAAATGGAATTCTCAGATTCCTCTATCATGCATCTTTCTTCTAGAGAATGGCAATTATTCTTTGATGGCTCCTATACACAGAATGGATCTAGAGTAGGCATATTGTTCATAACTCCTCAAGGATACTCCATACCCAAAGCATTCAAATTAAAGTTTCCTTGCACAAATAATATTGCAGAATATGAAGCCCTTTGGAATGGTATGAAACTAGCGATTGAGTGGAGAGTGACAGAGCTACACATTCATGGAGACTCTCAACTTCTTATTCATCAAGTCAATGATGTGTACCAAACTAAAGATGAAAAGCTCATTCCTTATAAGAGAATGGTAGATGATTTAAAGAAGTATTTCTTATCTATCACATTTGAGAAAATTCCTATTCCTAAAACGGAGAACAAGGCCGCCGATGCAATGGCAACATTATCTACTCTCTTACATCAGCCCTAACATGAGCTATGCTATGATTTCCTGGTGGAAGCACTATCCTATCCTGCATAAGTTCCCCTAAAACCTGCATGATTTGCACTGTTGTAGGTCAAGATTCATCTAGATACAAAAACCTATTTTCCTATCTCCAAGACCAAATCATTCCCAATACCTTCAACCGCCATGAAAAGAGATACCTTATCTGTAATGCCTCCTGATATGTCATCATTGGTCATGACCTATACAAACGAGGTTTAGATGGTACGCTACTTAGATGTTTAGAACGGGAAGAGTCTCAATGTGCATTAGAGGAAGTCCATGATGGTATTTGTGGATCACACTCAAACGGTTTAACACTAGCTCGAAAACTTATTAGGGTTGGGTACTATTGGCCTGAGATGGAGAAAGAGGCTATCAAATTTGCTAAGAATTGTCAAAAGTGTCAAGTACATGGCAACCTAATTCATGCTCTAGGGAGGGATCTAATCCCCTTTACAACACAATGGCCTTTTCACCAATGGGCATTTGATCTTATTGGGATGATTCATCCTCATTCTTCTAATGGACATACCCATATAATCATAGCTACAAATTATTTTACAAAATGGGTAGAAGCAGTCCCTTTGACACAAGCAACTAGTAAGAAAATATCTATGTTCATACTAAACTATATCATATGCAGATATGGGATACCTCATTCCATAATCATAGATAACGGTGGACAATTCAAGAACAAAGACCTAGATGATCTATGTGCCAAATTCAAGATCACACAACATTGGTCTTCTATTTACTATCCTTAAGGGAATGGCCAAGCTAAGGCCTCTAACAAAAATCTATTGAAAATCTTGCACCGAATGGTTAATAAAATAGGAAGGGACTGACATCTTATGATCAATCCAGCTCTCTGGGCCTATAGAACAAGCATTAGAACACCTAGTGGGGCTACACCTTTTGCTTTAGTTTATGGGTCTGAAGTGGTACTACCTATTGAGGTTAAAATCCCATCACTAAGAATCAGAATGCATGGTCTAGTAACTGATGATGACTACAAAGTGTCTAGGTTGCAAGAACTTGAACTACTAGATGAGCGCAGACAAGCAAAGTATGATCATCTCAGAGTATATCAGAAGAGAATGTCTAGAGGCTACAACAAGAAAGTCAGACATAGAGAATTTCAGGTTGGTGATCTAGTCTTGAGAGAAAATCCTAAAAATCAATCACATCGAGAATGCAAGGGGAAGTTTGAACCCAACTGGCTGGGTCCCTTTTTTATCATTGCTACTTTTGGCTTTGATGCCTATCAACTCTCAATGACTGAAGGAGAACAGCTCTGAGAACCAATCAACATTCTCCATCTGAAGAAATTCTATGCCTAAAGCATTCAGCCTGTGGCAGAATGTCCTGAAAAAATCTTCAAAATTGGAAAAAGTCCTGAAAAAAATGAACATCTTAGTGAAAACCTAGCAATGGGCACCTTGATGATTCACAAAAAAATCAAAATATATCAAAAGTACAAAAAAATTGAAAAAATGAAAAATACAAAAAAAATGAGAAAAAGAGAAAAGTGCCTTGGTGAAAACCTAGAAACAGGCGCCTTGGTAGCAAAAATAGCATCTTTGCCAAGATGGTGAAAACTCGGCAAACAGGTGCCACTTGTTTCAAAATGCTCCATCTATCAGTGCAATCTTGGTCTTTCTCAGCTTTTAGTCTTGCTTTAGTTTGTACATATATCCCGGTTTGTTTCTGCATTCCTATTTTCAATAAGTCAATCTATACACCAGTCAGCTCAAAGCATTTGTATCTTATCAATGCTTAACACTTGGGGGCAATCAATGTTAAATCCTATGGTCTCCAGTATATCTTAGATGTATCATATCCATTCAAAGTCCTTTGAAGCTTCATGTGAGTCAGTCAGTCAGTCTTGTCTCCAGAAAAGATTTTTCATCTACAACAAGGCAATCAAACATCAAACTAAAAACAATCTGTGCTTTTTACATGCTTTTATCTCCTTGTATGCTTGCTGATTCACACTGAAATTTTTGCATATTGTGTCCCTTCGAGCTCTTCGATGATGTCCTTTACAGGATTTAGAGAGTGATGACTGGGGGCATAATCTTTTCTTTGTTTTCTTCTTCTATGTGAAAATCTAACAACTTTGGAAATTATGGATTGAAATGGTGTCTGACTGTAAGAGCCTCTATCTTGAATTGGATGGCCATGCGTACCTCAACCATTGATACCCAAAAAATTCAAGGAAGTTTGATCTAACTATTGTCTTTTTGAGTGAGTTCTTTCTCCTATTGTGAAACGTGATCGTACCTAAGGATGTGAACGATAAAGGGTCACTACAAGTAATTCACATTGGATTTTGAATGATCTCTTGACTGTTTGATGTGTTTGCAATGCAAGGCGTATTCTGGTCATCATGATGTTTATGTTTTGATGCTTATACAAATTTTTATATCAAAATGGACATAATATTCAGGTCATCCTGGCGTTTGTGCCTTGATGCTTATATCTAATCCGACATTCCAAAAACAAAATCAATATTCATATATCCATCGTTGTTGACTAGTGGGTGTTGTATTGATTCTTGCGTATACAAATCGATATTCATATGTCTATGGTTTCATAGCTAGTGGGCATTATATTGATTTAGCTGATTACCTAAAAGTTCAATGATGATAATAATCGACACATGATCAGTGACTAGGTCCTAGGTCTTAGGTTGCATTTCATTTTGCATGTTTCTTTGCATTTTGCATGTCTGCATGATCTCACAAATGTTTGGAAACACTTCAAATCTTAAACAAATCTTCATATCATTTCTTCACATCTAACAAGAGCTGAGTCTCACTCGAAGGTCTTTTCACCAAACCGCAAGCAGTAACCCTCCTGGGTTAAACATCCTTTTGACATAAGACTGAGTACTTGTCTTCATCAACTTGCAAAACCATATCATGTGTATCGCTACATTTACATCTCATATCATTACCATTTGTTGCATACATTACATCCAGTGCATAAGCATAAATCATACATACATCTTTTCATAATCCATTACATTTGCATAACATCCATACATATGAAAGAAATCATTGCATTGCATTGATCCATACATACATTCTACACTACTCATAGCATAAACATCACATGATATCATCATAAAATCAAAACATGACAAGTAAAAATGAAGTCACGATCCAAAATATTGATCTCATATATATCATCAACTCAAAATGTGTCAGGGGTGCACTACTGGCACAATGTACAAAAGAATGAGCTCCAGAGAGCTATCGGAGTCAGAATAGTATATCAGTGATCAAAAAGAACAGAGTATATCAAAACATGAGAACAAGAATCAACTATCAGTACACTCCTTGGTATCTGGTGGAGGAGGTGGTGGTGCATCTGGTATAGCCTCTACTCTTGGTGCCCTAGCTCCCTCTGAGGCTGCCATGTAATCTAAATAAGTAGGTACTCTCTGCGCAGTAGGGAAAACAACATAGTATGTAGACATGTAATACAAAGCCCATGAGGTCTGATGGGTCAACTCTGTCTATAATCTCTAAACCTTTGAGTGAAACTCTGCACAAAGCTTTGTGCACTGCCTATCTACCTCTAGATACCTCTCCTCCCACCTAGCACTCTGTACCTTCAGGTCCCGGACCTGAGCTCTGAGATGTCTGATAGTCTCTAATGAAGTGAGAGGAACAGTAGGATCTACCTCAGCTGTTGGCATCTCTGTGTCCTGTGCTAGCTACTATGGCTGCTACTCCGTGGTATCTGCTCTATGCACCTTACGACATCTAACCTCAGCTCCTAGATCAAATGTGGTATCTTCCTGTAAGGTATCTCCATCACCACCTACGAACTGCTCAGCTGCTAAAATCTCATCTGTAGAACCAACACTACCCAAGGTACCCCTCTCACCCCTGGTCCGTCTCTGTGAACCTATGGATGTGCCTGCTATAGAAGTAGAAGGATGCGGGGGCCTCATATGTCCTAATGGTCTCTGAAGTGGAGCCGTCACTCTCTATCTGGGTGGTGTAGGATGCACTACCTACGGTCTCAAGCCCTGTACCCCAGGAGCACCTGTAACATCCATCGCCTCCTCCATGGAGGGTATCAACTCAGTGGGATCCAAGAATCTGTGAATGGGGTGGTTTGCAAGCCAAGCAATATATCCATCTATGACCCCTGCATCAACAACCTATGGACGGTAGTCCCAGTCTCTACCTGTGATAGCACTATACTCCTCTGAACATAGAGAATAGGTGAGTCATTGTGTCCATCCGAGCCCAATCTCATGAACAATGTGAGCATATGTAGTGCATCTTGTTTGCGTCCATACTAACACCACACTCTAGTAATCAAAAATCTCTCCAAAATGGTGGGAGAATGACCAATGAGTACCCGACTCTGAAAAAGAAAACTATACTGCTCCCTCACAGTAGGCCAGGCCTCTATCTGCAAGTAGGGTCTCCAATGCACAAATGTCATATCATCTAGGCATCATCGGAAGTACTTAGTATGACCCATGCAGACCTGTGTAACATAACCAACATACATTTATATCACTAGCTCCTGTGGCTGTTGCTGTGTCTAGAAAATTGGTCTCAAAACTAGGATATGCTCCCATGCCCATATCTATAATACAAGAGCTCCAGAAGTGAAACTCTTGCAATCCTGATACATGACCTCGTGCATTTCTGAAAACATGTGGGCCAATAGACACTGACCCCAGGAAAGCTTAGTAGGGGTGGCCATAAGAAGGGCTACCATCAGGGCCCATCCCATCAAAAAGCCATTCTACTAATGACTTGGCATGATGAGCTCACCAATCATCCCAGCAATAATGCATTCTAAATGGTGCGTCTGAACATATCTCTATACAAGGGTCTCCCAGGAAATGGACCCCGTCAATTGTGTGTCATCACCAAACAGATGCCTAAACGCATGAAGACCAGTCTAGCCGAAACTCACATACTCAGGACACCGACTGCTATGGAATGGAATGCGTAGTATCCTATAAATATCCTCTGGAGTCACAGTCATCTCTCCAGTCGGTAAATGAAACGTCTGTGTCTCAAAATAGAATCACTCAATCAATGCAGTCAAAAGGCCATGATTTACCCTAATATCGGGTAAATAGATCAAATACTCGAACCCACATGCAGCAAGATGAACCCTCATAGGGTAAGGAAGCGAGACACATAATCTCTGGGTTGTCAGGTATGAATGTCAGACATGAACATCTGGATATGTGACCTATATCATGCAAACACAGGGAATTCTATCAGAAATTGGGTTCAATAACAGGCTAATCATACAGAAATTGGACAGTAAGGTACTTCAGAAGGTGGGTCAAAAGGTCAGATATCAGCATCAAAAATTAGAAAAGTCAAAATTTGGCCCTAAATATTAGTTTTAAACCCTCTATTTTTCATACGACAGTCCAGACTGGCCCCGAAAGTCATACGACACTCCACAGTAGACCATATGACAATCCATGGTCATACAACACTGGATTCAATATCATACGAGTTTCCAGGGACCCGATGAAATGTCGTATGACACACGGGTCCCCTTCATACGACACTGGGTAATGCATGAAAAGACAAAGCAAATGGAATTAAAATGTCATATGAGTCTGGGTTGGGACTTGTACAAGTTTTCATACATGAAAAATTCAAAACTAAAAACGCGTATGAAAAAAATTTAAAAATGCTATAAAACATGAAAAATTTGCATTTTCAGAGGGGCGCAGAGGTCCACATACCAGATGTCCATACTGTCAAGGTCTCTGGTATCTCTGGCTACGCTCAAATTGATGTGAACTCACAGGAACCTTCGGATCTCGTTGTTCTGCCATTTTCTTGCTCAGAGGGCTCCACAAGGTCTCCAAAGTCAAATGGTTGAAATGAATTGAAAATGACCCTTCTGGCCTTTATATAGTTTTTGACTTAATTTTCAAAAGTGCTCCATTTTCCACAAAAATTGTACCCCTGGCTAATTTTGACATTTTGAATCCATTTTCAAGATCAAAATTCAAATCTGAGATTGCTTATTATGTCAAAATCATGATTTAAAATTTTTGGGCCCAGGACGGTCTACTGCTTGCATAATCGACCTTCAATCTTCACAGAAATCCAGTATTCAACCTAACTGTTTATCTTACATCAAACTATCAAAATTTTAACTTAGTTAACTATGGTCAACTCATGGTCAAACCTAGTCAAACTTGATCTTCTGGACCTCCAAACGATGCAGAATGCATTTTCAAACATGTATAACCACTTTTCAAATCAATTAACATGCTTCTAAATTATCAACACTGACTTTTCTTGTCAGATTTCAATTTTAATCCCGGAGGGGGCATGGTATTACACATCATTCAAAGTCTGTAATATAAATTTGAAATCATATCTTTCATCAGTAATCAAGACAACAACCATGTCTAGTTGTTGATTCATCAAAAAGACCTCATCGCTTGGGGCAAATCAATCATCGCTCGGGGCATATCAGATTCATCGAGATCCATATCAATCTGGTATTCTCCTAATCTTGTAAACTATATCAGTTTTTTCAACTATTGGTTCATTAGTGTTATTTCCTTGATTCTTCGGTAACTGAAGGGTTCAGATGTGATACCTATGTGATTCTTCTAAGGACAATCGAGTTTGGAATCGGTCACTCACTTCTTCGTAATCATAAGGTTCAGAATTAGGCGTTTTGATGCTTTTGTTTCATTGGTTCATCGTTCCTATAGTTAACATTATCTTTGGTCATTCAGGACCTATTATCTTCATATCAAATCTTTCAATCAGCTTCTGTCTCATATCAATTTCAATTTCAAACATCAGTTTCATATCTTTATCGTACACGAACTATCTTTGAACCACTGCGCTTCGCACAGTAATTCAAAGAGGGGCAAAATGTAATACCCCAAAAATGGGCTATAAGTTCATTAATCTTCTATATCAACATATCGAATGAAATTGACATCGAAGTCCTAACCTAAGGCACATCGGCACATCATCGAATTCTAATTGATTATCTTAAATTCTGCATCGGGGAATATTCCTAGTAATATTCCTAATTATCTTGATTAAATTTAATTTAATGATTATTTGGCAATAAATCACACTTATCCTAAAGTTGATTAATTGAATATGATGAATATTTAATTAATTAATTTAATTCTGCCACTTAATTATTTAATTGTATTTATTCCTAAGTATTATTATTTAAATTTGACAATAAAATCAAATTCCTATCATTAATTGATTAAATTCTTATTTAATTAATTAAAGAAAGTTGTCATATTTAATAATATTATTTTTGAATAAAAGTTTGAAAAATAATTGATTAACCCATAAATCAATTGTTTTATTTTTCAAAATCAGTTAAGTTGAAGATAAATCACTTTATTTATTTATTAATTCATAATTATCCATGTGCACAATCAAAGAGCAGTTAAACTCCAAATTAGAAAATCAATGCAAGTTATTGACTTTTTGGAACTCAACATCATTTTTGAGTTTTAAAGTTGATCTAAACATCTAATTTGAGTTAAAAAGTTGTTTTTGCATGATTTGCATGTTTTTGTGAATTAAATTATTCTTTACTTTCAGATAACTCAAAAATCAAGCTGAGTTATTTGAGTGATTTATGGCTTTCTTTCATGCATCCTCAAAGCCCTGGATTTCTATAAATTAAGGCTTTAGCTCTTCACAAATCATCTCTCAAATCCACAAGAATTGCATAATCATGTTGTCGAATTGGAGACTGAAGAATCATCTTTACGAATCCAAGCTTTGTGAGATCAACATTGCATAGTTTTTCATATCATATTAGTTTTCATTTGTTAGATCATTTAGCATATCATAGCATATCAATTTTTACATATCATAGATTCATATCAATTTTCATCATATCATTGCATAGAAAATTAAAAAATAGATTAATTGCATTCATATTTCATATCAGTTTTGCATTCAAATCCTTCGTTTAGGTGTCGTCAAGGTCACTGATTTCGATACAATCTAAGAACATCATACTCACACCTATTAGAAGGCAGTAAATCACCTGGTTAGTTTAGCTTTCAATTACTTGCACAATTTCAATTTTTTGCTAACCTCTAATGTTTTACTGAAGTGTTGTGTCTACAGATCAGGTACAAAATTCACACACACAGGCGCATTGTTTCTCTACATAAAAGCATCATACTTTTCCTTGTACATGATATTTCTCTGCTTGTACATGCTACTTCATCTGCAAAATAGAGAATTAAAACATAAAATCATACAAATTTAGCACATAAAGATAAAATTTGATTAGCAGAGGCTTGAGCCCATGGTGGATGCAATTTTGTGTATATTGAATACCTTCATGAAATTAATTTTCTAAAATATCAATTCAATTGGAGCTAATTTAACTTTTAAACATATTTAATTGAAATCTAAATGCAAGAACATCACATGGATCTCTAATTAAAGAAGCTAATGCAATGCTCTCAACTGGCATCCATTAGAGACAACTTTAAATGAAAATTTAAATACTATTATGATGAATTAAATTCCCATCTTTTCTCAATTATGCTAAAAATGATCTATTATGCTTTCAAAATCAAAATGCCTATAGTAATGATGCAATTAACTAAATGAGAATGGATCCTTTTCTCCTGATTTTCTGTCTCTATTTATAGACTTTCTCAAGCTTAGGGGATGGATTAAGTTTAACCATGGTCACTTTTGGGTGAAGTTGATGGTTTCAAATGGTGAGACAATTTAAATATTTTGTTCTCAAATCTTGGGACAAAGAGACAAAATGAGTGGCTCAAATTCATCCTCAAGATGAGTGATGGAGAATCAATTTGGATTTGATCCATGTGAGCTCAATTCTCAATTCCAATTGGTTGATTCAATTCATTCTCATGTAGTAGGTGAGAAATTTTAGGAATTAATTAATTGATTAAATTGATTTTCTTAGCCATGTGTACCCCTTGAATGGGTTGGATTTGATTTAATTTAACTATACAATTAATTTGATTAAAATCAATTGCACAATTAAATGACTTTTTTGTTTTAATTAATCCTCTTTGGATTTGATTTCAATTAATTTATGATTTTGCCTTTGATTTCTCACTTGAAATAGCTTGACTATTTTTAGGTGTCTACACATACTGAGCATGTGACATTGATTTTTTTCCCCTTTTATAAGGGCTTTTCAGGTTCACAAGTGGCCTTGGGACATTTACTCTACAACCGCATTCATCATTTTTGTGGCTATATTTGTTGCATGTATAACAATAACCACCAAAGATACTACTACTAGATCTATTGCTAGGCCTGGATCTAAAATCACTTGCATTATGACCATACTTGTGATAGTTATAGAAATATCCATCAAAAGTGTAATACCTAGTAATATATTAGCTTCTACAAATATTTGTTGTATGACAAGCCTTACCAAAGTTGTAACAAATAGGTTTGTAGGGTTTATTACTAGAATTTTTTGGATTCACCTTTGGATCTTGATAGGGATCCTTTAGTCTAGATGATTCACCAACTTTAAAATTACCCTTACCAGTATATCCAAGACTGATTGGTTTCTTGGTTCTTATTTGGTTCCTCAACTGTTCATCAAGCTTCTTAGAAATTTCATTATACTTATTTAGTTTATCATTGGCTTATTTTTCAACTTTCGATTAATTCCTCAACTTCTCATTTCTTCCCTTAGAGTTTCATTTTCACTTAAGATCTATTGGTTTTCTTCACTTGAATCAAGAAGCCTTTCATGCCTTATGGAATTATCTTTTACACTTATGAATAGTTATTCCTCTTTTTCCTTTAGGGCATCCTCAACAACCTTTTTGGTTTCTTTTACAACTTACTTTGCATTCTCTTTAGTTCTTTTTTCTTCCATCTCTTCACATATCCTAATTGCTCAACCTTCAATCTCTTTCCTTAAGTTTTGTTTGTCTTTGGTCAGCTTCTCATTTTCCTTCATCATATCTGCAATAGCTTCTTCAAATTCTTCAGATCCATGTTCTAAAAGGTGTTCAATATAGTCTTGTCTTTCATTCAGTTACTCACAAATTTATTTCCTCTTAGCAATAGACATCTTTAGTTGATCTTTTAGTTCATTTATTACATTCACTGCTTCCTAAAGATACCTTTTGTACTTATAAGTCTCCATGCCTTTCTAAGGGATCTCGCCCAAGATATTAGGATTCTTCAAGGGCATGAGGCTTTGATGCCAATTGTTAGGCCTAAAAGGAACTGAGAGTTGGGAGGGTGAATCAATGCAACCAAAAATCTAAAACTCTTTTCCAATAAATTTTAACAATAATAAGCATGCAAGAGAAAATATCACATAGAGGCCGATCAAATAAAGAGTTCACACAAATAGAACACTTGACACAAGATTTTTCTATGGAAACTCTTTCTAGAGGGAGAAAACCACATGTGGGAGTGATGCCCACAATATTTCACTAGTGGACTAATGCAATATTCCTTGTTAGAAGCAATTTCAAACACCCTTTTAAGGCATACCCAATTAACAATATCATTAGCTCGGTTAAAAGATAGAATCAAAGTCCTATTAAGAACACCATGTTAAGGGATTTAATACTCCTAAGAGATACCTAGTTAAAGGATTTTATCTACAAATCCTATTAGAGATACCGCTCACCCTATTAGGAACGACCTTGCTAGAGGATTTAACTTGCAAACCTTTTAGGGGTTTCTTTGAGATAGACCCAAGATAAATGATATGATTATAACACTTCTTGTTTGACAGATGGGATTCAACTCTATTATCAATTCACTTTGTGCATAAAAAAGCTAACTCTAAAATAAAAACTTCACTCTCTCTCAAAAAAATCAATTTCATCATCCATTTACAACAACTTCTTTAGGTTGGCTAAAACATTTTTCCATCGCCTTAGATTAAGTCATTCTGCCAACTTAACTTTTTCACCATTGATGCCAAAACTCAAATTTGAAACATACAAGGTTGGCGCTAAAAATAAAAAAATTAAAATTAAAATAATGTCATCCATAAAACTAATCGGATGACTAATCAAACCAAACTTGTTCATCCTATCTCCTGTTCTTCCTGGCAACATCACTTGAATCCAAGTGATAACTCATGTAAATATTCACCTTAACCTATGTGATTGAATAAACAATTTTATATACCCATTCATATGATCAATCCATGATTGCACATCTTAAATCAATCTCAATTGTCTGATTCAAATGACTATTCCTGGGCATTGGTTATTCACCAATTGTCTAAAAACTTAGACAAATTATCGATTCGACCTTTCTAATCTATCAGTACAACTGATCTAATAACTTGAACTGAACATGTTTCCAGCAATGACAACATAACAATACAACCATAATTTCTAATCACAGATCATCTACATCAAATGCCAACAAAAATAACATGCTATCGACATCTTCCTAAATGTAGGAAAATTTCCAAGTGAAACATTCTCATATAGATCCAAATATTGAAGAGGGTCTTCAAAAAACAATGATGTATCTAACACCTCCAAGAGAATTTGTCTTAACCATAAGTATCATATCTACAAACATAATAATTTTGAAATCCTCATTCATCTCCTATTCAACTTGTTAAAGTCCACCAATCAAATTATTTTTCCACCTCTTATTTTTCCCCCTATTGTTTCATATTTCACTTTGAATCTACCTTAAGTTCCTCCTTCTCAATGGATTAAATAAATGGTTTCAAAGAATATAAAATACCAAGATATAATTGAAATCAACATTAATGTGGCTACTAAATTAGTGAAAAATTCTTCTTATAAACCTAAGAATATTCATTTTTACTCAAGTTAATGTTTGACTCTCTAGGAGCTTCGTGTATTAAAGCTACCAAACCACTTAATAATAAGGATAGGGAAATCTATAGATAATTACTATCAAATTTTAAAGGTTGATATGGATCATTCAATACATAAAGGAGATATACATAATTTCAATGTCTCATGTATTAAAATTTTACATTGAACTAAAAAGGAATGGGTGACTAAAGAACAACTTCAAGATAAAGATCAATTGCTACTTATATTAACAATAGTTTGTAACTTTCAATTCATACAATAGATGCATCCTTAGTCATTGATAATTTACAAGTACATGGGATTCATAATAATTTAATTAAAGGGATTTTAAATCTTGTGTCAAACACATAACTCTAGATGATAATTTTTATTGAAAAAACATATAATACTATATGGGAAAATTGAAGGGAAGAAAAATAATGCATTGGAAAAATAATTCCAGCTTATAACAAACACAAAGACTATCTAATTTTTGGCAATGAAAGATATACAAGAAATATCAAATTTTGACCTATAAACATATTTCTTAATGAGAAAATTGTGACAATAATTGAAGAATACAACACTATCACATTGATTGTGATTATTAAGTGAAATATCTTGGCCACCAAACAAGATATCACTTACTTAAAGAAGCTTTCAAAAGAAATTGAAAATATTAAATCATATATTGTAGTTTGATGAATGGATTTAGAGGAAAATATTTTCAAAGAAAGTGATTCAAATTGTTAAGGCATATAGGTTGAGAGAAAGATTTTAAGGATCGAATATACAAAGAATTGTTTAGCCAAAAAATACAAATATGACTTCCATTACCAAATTTTCAATATTTCCACACACACTAGGAAATCTCAAAAAAAAATTGTTGATTGTTGATTGTTGATTGTTGATTGTTGATGGGAAAATAAAAGAATCTTATAGCTCTCTTGCAATATGAAAGTAATTCTTGACAAACATAGTAGTTCAAGAATTAATAGTTTTAAATACTTTTATTTTATTATTCATATATCAAGTCATTATATTTAAGTTAAGTTTAATTATTATATAAATTGTTGTTTCAAATTCATTATCATTTTATTGCAAAATTGTGAATTAAATAGTTATCAACCTTAATTATGAAATTAATTAATGAAATGGACATGTCTATAAATATAATACTTCCTCCATTTAGGAGAGACATTTTGGGAGTTATTCATAATTTGAAACTTGTTATCAAGAAAGCTATATATTTAGAAGGATAAGGAGAATATTTATAAGTTTATGCCAGTATCTTTCCTAGTTGTTTATTTATTTTATGTCTGATAAATGACAAAGTATTGTGACTTCTTTTCAAATTTCGATTATGGATCCATTAATTTACACAATTATACATGTCATGTAATCATGGAAAGATTTGTATTATTCAATTTTTTTTGGCATGTAGGTTGTAGTATCCATGAAATGTGTTTCCTTTAAGATATAACATTATAATACTTGTAAGAACCCTAAAATAATATTGATAGGTTTATTCAATTAGCTCTTCTTTCTTTTTAAGTAATTAATTTGTTAGTAAAATAAAAAAATCTATTGTATGAGGGAGTTGCCTCTTTCAAATCAAGAGGTAGATTCAAGAAAATAGAAACCTTACAAACTTTTGACATAGATTTTACTATTTCATTTTGGGTATAGTAAAGATAATTTTTCAAGAATATTTGTCATAGTACAAATTTGTTTAATAATAATTATTAAATATATCCAAATTTGTGTATTTGCATAAAAAAAAATAAAAAAATTTGTCCTCATTAATGGGATATGATAAGTCTATAAGAGTCTTCCCAATTGATTTTTTTTGTTATAGGTAGTTTGAGACAAGGATACTATTAGATAGAGTGAACTTTTGCAAGATTTTTCTCATGAAGTTCTCAATTCTAACTTGACAAGTGCTAATAATCATCCAATTGTATATAAATATTATTTATTTAAGAGGATTCATGTCATTGTCATGTGAGGATTATGTTGACTATGTCAAAAAAATAATGTGAATTACCTTTATTCTCTTGTAAAATATGAAATATTATGTTTGTAAGTGATATCAAGTTATCACAAAGAAATGACATGTCTATCAAGAGATTGTTGATAATTAAAAAGATAGATTCAAAAATCACACAAAAAAAATTGGAATTATATAATTGCTTCCATTAGAATAGATTGGCTCAACTAATAACAAGGACATCCATATAGAAAACCCTATGAACATACATATTCCAATAATTAGACCTGTAAACACATTAAATTTTACATATGTTTTTAAACCTGCATACACTAGATGTTAAAAATTTATAATGAGTATACTTCTGATCACGTTGTAATTGTAGACTTGTTCTACAACACCAGAATGATTACAAGTCCACTCATCGTAAATTTGTAACACATTGTATGCAATTTAAGAAACATACATGTAAAATTCAAAATTCTTATAGGTCATAAGGTTTTCAATATTATTGTCCTTTTTATTCATTGATTCAATCTACAAGTCCAACATGATCACAAGTCTACTCATTTAAAATTTGTAACACTGTACAAAAATTCAATATGATTACAAGTCTAGTTGTTGTAATAGGTATGTTCATAGGGTTTTCTATATGGTTTTCCTTGTTATTAGATGATCCAATCTATGCTCATGATATAAATTATGTACTTGATGTTCTTTTATTTATTCCGTGATAACTTGTTGGTTTCCTTATTCTATGTAATCCATAGGGGCTTCACTTAGTGAACCTCGGTCATAGGATGTGCATTCATGTCATACCCCCTATTTTTTAAAAATATTTCCCAAAACTCTTCTTTTTTCACCCTCTTCCAATACCCACCTAATACCCCTCACACCCCTTTTCGACTCTATTAACCCTCTTAATCCCCACCTCTACCCCCAAACCCCCTCCTTATATAGGTGACATATTGTACCCTATTTTTCCTCGCATTTTAAATCCCCCAATATGAACATATGTGCTATTACATATTCTCCCATCAGTGAAAAAATTGTAATGTAATTTCTCTTTCTTGGTTTCAATATAAGGAAAAAAATGAATTCCCCAAATATCTATATTAGAGATACTAATTTTATATGCAAATAAAAAATTCCATTATACGAACTCAACCATGCTAAAATGATTACAAGCAAGACTACAAATGTATATTTGAAAAAAAGAATATTCAATTGGATTGAATTGGGAATGTGCTCTGCTAGGGTTTTGGTTTCTTGTTGCAGTGTATTGTCTATGCTATGAGTTTTCCCCTTCCCATTACATATTATTGCAAGAACCTTATCTTTTTAATGGCCTTGGGCCTTGGCCAACCTCACCCCAATATTTTATGCTAGTGTTGGAGATTTTACAATAGGCAACCATGGAACCCCCAAAAAACTAACCTCACAAATATCTCCCAAAGGTATTTCACAAGGTATGTCTTTTGGTACCCTTTATGTTATGTTTATTGTCCAACACTTTGATAGTGCATGCAAATAGCTTGAGAAATTTACTTTGATATGATACTTTGTGGGGAGGGTTCCACTTGAAAGCATCCTACGTGATTGGGTTGCCAAAACTTGGGCCCCTCATGTGGCCTAGCTTTATGGCATCCAAAACCTCACCAAGGGTTCCTTTTTGCTTTTCTTTTGTTATGCTACCCATGTCCAGGGTGTCCTCTATCACATGCCCTAGTTTTTTCAATATTCATTACTTGTTTTCCAGCCATAGTCACAAGGTTTCACTATATCATATGATAATAAGCTCAAAGTCCTAGTCTGGATAGAGTTCCCTGGACTCCTATTTATATGGCCTTTTTTGTAAACCATTACCCAATCCATTATGGTTTGTGTGGAACCTGAGCATTTTTTCATTCTTATCATCAAAAGAGGGTTTTTGTGCAATTGGATTCATATTGGGACCTCAAAGAGACTATTGAAATTTATACAGGAGGTCAATGCTACTCTCAACTAGTGCTCTATCTAAATTTTCCCAATACATGCTATCAATGCCAATATTTTGAGCATAAAATTAAGGATTGCCATTTGGATGCTTCGAGGGTTAAAACTCTACCCAAGGAGGCCGCCCCTCCATACTCTTCTAAAGCTACTAAGAATGAGGATGAATGGACTATAATTATTTTCAAAGTAAATGAGTCTTCATCTACTTATTAGAAGTAGTGTAATTATGTCGCTACAAAGTCACAATCTCAAGAGAAAACTTATCCCTTGTTACAACTCAAGGCCCAACTGCAACTTGCTTCAAACTTTGGTTTAAGGGGGAAATTTTATCTTATAATAGTGTTACCTTCTCAATGTGCATTCACAGCCATCATCCCACCTCATTTTTTCTTTCTCAATTGTATTCATTATATTTCTCTTTGATCCCTTGTAGGTGGGAATCAGATAGTAATGAAGCTTTAAAAAAGGCAAGTTGGTTCCAAGAGAGTCCTACCCTAGCTTTTATCCAACTTCAAACTTCTTGAAAAATAGCTTCTCCTTTCTTGAGAACAAGGATGACATGAAAGGTTTTGAATCATGAATTTCATTTCATGTAATGTATGAGACCTAACTAACCTTTCTAGGAAGTATTATGTGTAGGATACTTGACATAAATATCATGGTATAGTTAGCTTTTTCCTTTAGGAAATTAAAATTGCACCTTTAATTCTTGTTGTTTCATGTCATGTGATTCAACCAATTAGCCAGATTTTTGCTTCAGAACATGAAGTTGGCCAAGGAGGCATTTTTACCATCATATCGTAATGCTAGACTTCTTCTATTGTGGCTCATGGGTCAAATCCCACTCAACGAATCATGTGGGTCCTCATGTAAATTGATAATCATTAGTTTGGATTCAAATGTTTATTCTCCCAATAATTTTGTGAAAAGATCACATCTATAGCGATGAATAGATAGTTCATTACTATTGACCACTTGGGTTATGTGTGGGGACTTTAATATGGTTGAAGTAAAGAAGGGATTCTACCTTTCCATTAGACAATTAGTGAAAGAGAGGTGTGGTTTTATATGTGCAATAAATTGGGCCTTTTCAACCCTAATACTAACTGTTATCATCCTTAAGGTTTCTAACACACTTGGAGTAATTATTGAGCTAGTTTTGATAGAATTCTTATATGACTTGATTGTGCGATGATCTTGGCTCAATATTTTTTCTATTTTGGGGAAGATCAAGAATTACCAATTTTATGTCTCCTTGAGGTAACCTTGTCAAATCACTATCCCATTAAGTTTAGTATAAAATGACAAGTGGGTCATGTACACCCATCTAAAACCATTTTTTAAAATCTCACTACTAAACCACCCTCCCATGGTGGCCCAAATTTAGAGGGTTTAGAATTTTGAAATACTATCCACTTAGCCAACTAGCTAGAGTACATGGTGGAATAATGCTATCCAAAACACAACTCATTTTCTCCATATTTATGGCAGACAACTAGTCAGGTACCATTGGTGGTCCTATGAGGAAACCACCATGGATTTGTGCAATACAATAGAGGCTCTTGTTTCCAACTTGTTCTTCTTTGAGTTGTAGGTTTGAGTTTCTCAAATTAACCACTAAAAGAAAATTGTTGACAATTATGTTGTGTATGGAGATAAAATCAAAGCTAGAATGCATTGGATCAAAGTGGGGGATTATGTGTCTAAATAGGTTTTCCTAGCTCTTCAAACACGACACTCCTCACCTAGCATTAAGTGCATCAAGGATGGTCATATTGAGATCTCTGAGCTATTGGATATTCTTCAAGATTTAGTTAGACATTATGAGAAGATGTTCACTATGAAAGACAATTCCCCTAAATGAGATCATGCCTTGAGGCAATGTCTTTATGTTGTTCCTCTCAAATTTCTAAATCTCAAAAGGTGTTTTGTGATCAAATTCTTACTCTTAGGACCTCAAAGAAATTGTGCTCTCCATGGCAGATGAAAAATCATTTAGTTGTAATGGCTTCCCTTGAAATTTTTATAAGGCTCTGCGGCCTTGTATTGGCCCATACTTACACAAAGTTTTTTTTGGAAGCCTTCCATTTGTAATATCTTGGTCAACTCATTAATAAGGGAAACATAAAATTCATACCCAAAGTAGGAGATCCATAAGACATTTATAATTGGAAACCCATTACTTTACTCAATGTTTCATAAAAAATCATTAAAAAATCCCCAACCCTTAAGATACACCATCTTCTTATGCAAATTGTTCACCCTAAGCATATTAGCTTTTTGAAATATAGGTTTATCCTAGATACCATTATTATTTCTTGGGAAGGTATGGAATGGGCTTGCCACTCTAAACAAAATGTTTTTTTTTGTAAAAATTAATTTACCTAAGGAATATGATTGCATTGAATGACGTTTTATTCTTAATATGCTCAAAGCTTTAGCGTTTAGTCCCCATTTCATTCAATCTGTGCAAATGCCTTTTGGAGATGCTTTGGCTTGCACCACCAATAATGGGCATAGTGTTTAGATTTTGGCATGTTCAGGTCCATTCACAAAGGTTTAATACTTTTCCACCTCCTTGTATGTTTTGGTTATTGAGGGTTTGGGCTAACTTCTCACTTTTTTTAATTTATGGTTCAAGGATCTAATGGCATAAAACCTAGTGTTACAGACAATCCTTTGCTAGCTCCACCTTGGATTCTACAATATGAGTGGAAGTGGATTTGGAAAGGGGAAACATTTTTGTTTCTACTCATTTCTTGTGCCTTTTAGGGATCCATTATGGATCTTTAGAGTGTGGATCTTGACCAAATCAAGAAAAAGCTTCCTTACTAGATTACCAAGCCACTTTCTCTGGTTGTTAAGTTCAAAATTTGTTCCAAAGTGTTGCTTGTCACTCATGTTTATTATTCCTCTTGTTGGACAACTTCAAAGGACTCATACTAAAATTTGGAAAAGCTTCTTCAAGATTCGTTGTGGATCTCAAGAGCTAACCACCATGAATTTCAGCTGGTCGTTTAGGAATATTGTTGTCTTCCCAAAGAGTTTTGAGGTCTCAGCTTGTTATCTATGAAGAAGCAAGGCCCTACCTTGTGTACCAAATGGATTATTTGTGCCATCTCTAGCTATGAGGTCTAGAAATTTCTTCTCAAGAATTGTACATATTTAGGCTACCCAACTCATAAGCCTACATGGATGGGAATTAACTTTCAAAATTCCCTTTAATGAAATATGTTGTGTATATCTAGGGCACTTTTATTTTTAAAAGTATTTGATAGGACTAGGAACTATTAAGCCTTGACTCTATCAAGATGGAGCTAGATTTAGGGATGGATGATTTTTATTTCAATCAACACAATATTTGGTGGTTACCACCCATTTAGGTTCAATGGCTTCCTTTAGCCCACATCCTAGAGTTTCTGCTCCACACTTTCATAAGCAAGGCATTCACACTCTTTGTGATCTTTTTCTAGAGATAATAGGAATCTTCACTCTTGGAAAGATTTGTAGGCCTAGTTTTCCCTCAACCACCTAGATTGATAGAATTTTGATCTCATCATGTTCATACTATCTCTAAATATGACTCACAAGATAGGAATCCATTCAAAAAAGCCATGGTAGAAGGATTGGTGGTGGTTTCCCAACACCTCCTTTTATAACTACAAGCCCAGGTTGGGCTATCATTGAATAGTTCCAAATTTTCCTATGGTACCAATCTTGAATCTTAGGTGGCATTGGCAATCCTCTTAGTCTCTGTGGCATCACAAATTTCAAACTATACGAGATGCTATTGTTGAGCCTAAGTTGGCTAATTTTTCTCAGTGTATTATTTTCCAAGGTTTGTCCCTTGGCTCTCACTCATGACATTTGGGCATGCCAAATCCTTTCTACCTATTTTGTGGTAAATTAGAGACTTTCATACACCTCTTTTGGTATTGCAGAAGATCCCAACAATTGTGGACACAGACTGATAATTCTTTTTAGCCATTTTAGCCTAAGCCTTTTTCTTGTCATATGATTTTGCTGGGGGATTCTCCCTAGATTCCTTTCAAATTCACATGGATATGGCATGCTTTTAGAGTGAAAATACTATTTACTTTATGGAAAGATACAATAATTCTAGTATCTTTTCTCATAGATCTATTGGTGTTCATGTTTATCTCTTTACTTAAGCCTGTATTTATAATAATGTGATTCTTTAGATCCAAGTGCATGCAAAATATATTTATTTTTTTGTAATCTATTTCTTATAATATTCATTTAATTTTAAAACTCAATCCTATAAATACTCCACTTATATGAGAAATAAAATTGGGTTAAAAACCCACAAGGTTTCATAGTTTAAATTATAGATTAAAATTATTTTCCATTTTTAAAATATTAACAATAATATTCAATCTCTATTCTAATAATAATTTTCGGATTATAATGCAAGGCTGAAGCTGAGATGCATGCAAACGGGGGATGGAATGACGACATGAAAAGTAGAGAAGGGCTGAGAAAAATTTCTATTGTGAGGTTTGAACTCACGACCACCATCTCAGTAGTCTCTGTTCATACCACTACAATATAATGAGCGCAGTGTTACAACTGTGCTCACACAGTGCTATAGTCACTGTGTGAGCGACCAAGGAGAAAAATCAGGTAGGCTTTCAGCCCGGCCCCTTCCCCATATCGCCGAACAAAATACAGCGACCCCGTTAATTTAAATATATAGATATAAAAGAATTATTTCTTTTAGTTAAGGTCATATCTTATAGATTAAATGGGTTACATTAGGGTAATGTAATTATTTAGTATTGGGTTTTAGATTAATAAATTAATTTATTGGATTAATTTGTGAAACTTAATTGATTTAAATGGTTTTAGATAAAATTAGCTAGAGGCTAATTTATTAAACCTAATTAAATTGGAAACTATATTGTACATTATTAAATTAATATTATAATCATAAAGTGAAGGTAAATATATCGTTAAGATCGTAATGAAGCTTTCATGTCGTCAAGAATAGAGTATTATATTTTTTTTTAGTGACTCGTTGACCAAATTCATGCACGGTTGACTTTTGGTCAACTATTAGTCAAACCTAGGTAATTCTTCTCAGTTTGCGTGCCTAGAGCTTCCATGTTGATTTTAGTATTGTTTTAACCCTGTTTCATGTTTAACGATGTATGGTTGACTTTTTGGTCAACTTTAGTTGACTTTAGTCAAACTACCTTATTTTGCGTGCCAATCGAAGTTGGTGACTTAGGGAATCCTTAAGGTTTATTTGGAAGCGATTTTGTGAAGTTTGACTTTGGGTCAAACTTAGTCAAACTTGCTCAACCTTCATCTGGTTGAACCCCAGTGACATTTTTAAACACCTGAGTAAATTGATTAGTCATTTTCCTTCTGCATCGTCTTTGTGTGTTCATAGAATGCTTGTGCCAGATTGTTTTTTTTTACTTTAGCAAACTCAGTTGCATATGTATGTGTTCTTATAGTTTAACAGTAGGTTGTAGAAAAATTTTGTAGTTGTGTTTTCCTCAACTTTTGGGCATGACAATGCCAAAAATGTTGCACTTGAGGTGTCCCACTTGCAGGAGCTCTTGTAGAATTAGGGAAATGCCTCTTGTATGGTTTCTAGAGTTCCACCAGACCCATCAGTCTCCCATGATCGGTCTCCACACCATGGAAGGTGGTGTGGTTGTAGTTCCTTAATGTGTTTTTCCTAGACCCCACATTCCTAGGCCCCTCATTACTAGTCTAGTGGCAAAAGAGATTTTCAATTATAGCACTCCACCTCTCTGCCATGTAGATGCTCTTCTTCTAGGTGGAATGTGTGGGGTGTTGGAAAAATGTGTCTCAACCTTACAGTCACAAGTGGTAGCTATTGTTAGGTGGTTAAAAACCTTGAACTCAGTTTTGAGGGTCTTAGAAGCTCTAGAAGGGATCAAAACTTGTTTGAGGAAACCCTATGTTGTTCCAGTTATAGCTCATGCTTTGAGAGGCTTTTCAAAAGTGGTTATAATTGAAAATCAGGTATACAATTCAAAAATTATGGCCTTTGGAAGTTGGGTTTATCGAAATCAAAAAAGTAAAAATGTGTTGGACACATAAATGAGCGGTAAAAGGGAGTTACATATCTTGGTGTATGTATTGACACATCATCGGTCATCTTGTTTTGGAGATAAGATGGGCACCGACTTATTGGGTGGCTTTAGTCCATGGTGTTGTAATACCATTTGACAGTTTCTTGTATTGTATCTCCTATATATTAGGTGCATGAGATGAAAGTTTTGTGTAAAATTCTTATACCTTTTTGGATACCTCTAGATCTCTAGTCAGTGATACTCTTGAAAGAATTTTTCTCTGCAAGTATATTTTAATATGTTTTTTATCGCTGAATAATATATTGGGTTACTTTTGGAGTGTGGGGTTTTTCTATCGAAAGGGTTTTCCCCACATAAGTCTTTGTGTTGTGGTATGCATGCTATATATCTTTATGTTTATTACCATTAAGTTTTTGTAACAATTGAAAAGATTTGAGAAAGGCTTTACACTACCCTCTCCTCAAGATTAGTGTAGGAAGTTTTTCTACTTAACTTCCTTACAAGAAGTTAAGTAGTGGAGCTAGTGGTGGCACTAACTAGCCAAACACTGAAGATGATACCAGTTGGCCAAGCTTGTCTGAATGGATTTTGTGTCTATCTTTGGCCATATTGTCAATCAGGAAGGAGACTGAGAAAGAAGATGATGTTGTTGTTGGGGAAGGGTGGTCCCTTCCAAATTGCATTCTTGACCTTGTTGATGCATGGGGTCATAAGGATGACATGGACCTTTCACTATCATCCTCAACCACTACTTTAATCGCTTAGTAGTTGTTATTTTATGATTTTTCTTTTTGGCTTTGCCTGTGGTTATATCAATTTATCTTTTTTGGGCACTACCCATATGACTCTTGAGGGGTGATTTTGCATCCCCCTATCTTTTTTTGTGAATAGTGTAACTTAAACTCTTTATTAATGGAAATACCTATTCATAAAAAAAGGCTATCAAATTAACACTTGCACATTATGAGAATTTTTTCACCCCATCACATATACAATGGTAAAAAGCAACCATCGTGGGACATTTGGCAATTATAAATTTGGAATGTGTGGGTGTATATGGCATTAACACATTTGAGCTTGTGCAAAGGCTGACAACTAATGATAGACAAGCCTTGATCTCGTGGTTGCTAAAAAGCGATTGATGTAAAGTTTAACTTTTATAAACTAAGGGAGAGGGTCCTATAGTGGGATGGTGGTTGGATGCAACTAGTTTATTAGTGGTGCAGAAAAAGTGTCATTTCAATACCTATTCCCAAAAATATTCAACTAAATTTGAAAATGCAACTAATCATGATGTAATGTCACATCAGCAACCCAATAAATGTGGCTTAGTGTACAACTATAGGCCTTACTTCTTTTTGGGACCATTTTGGACACCTTGACTAAAAAAGGCATGTGATATTGTATCATATTTGACCACATAGACTTGAAACCAATTTTATGAAGTAAAGGACTTGACAAATAAAACAGCTGTACAAAATCCAAAATGATTTGAAATATACCAGACAAATTTCAGTATAAAACCCTCACCCTTAACCACAAACTAGTGAGAATATGACACCTGTTCCAATTCAAATACATGAACCTTCAATAAATGGTCATTGGGACCATTTCCTTCACGCCTTTTACCGTGCATAGCATTCATTAGTCAAAAAGACGGATAGACAATCACCATCGAGGCCATGCAAACCATTGGAAAGAAAAAGCACATGCCAGTAAGATTTATAATACCTCGATTTGCTTTATTACCTCTCTCCATATCCGACAAGTATTAAGAATCTATTTATGTGGATCTTTCAACTAAATTTATTATTTCTTCATTGTCTAGATTTTCATAATCGTGCAAGAGATGGAGAGTGCCACTTTTCTGCAGGAGTTTATGGGAGTGAAAGCCATGATAGAAAAAGGGTTGGATCGAGTTCCTCATCGTTTTGTAAGATCCCTCCAAGAGCGTCCAAATATTTCAGAGGATATTGAAGATGAAGAGCAGGAGAATATACCACTTATTGATCTGCAGGATCAAGTAGATGATAATCCTTTTGGCCTTTCAGTTAATGTTGTGGATGCAATCGGTCGAGCTTGTCATGAATGGGGCTGTTTTCAGGCATACTTAATGATCATCCTTTCCTCTGTTTTGCACTTCATTTATATGCCTTACTCACTAGACAGCCATTAGCTTTGGATAAGATGAATATAAAGATATGAAATCATATTTCTAAAAATAGATTCTTTGATTATTTTTCTTTATGAAAGTTTCAGATTGTACTTTATGAGACAATTTTCTTGTCTTGTTTATTCATTAAGAGTTCAATTCTCTTTACTTGTTTTTCTCCATGAAATAAATCATGTAGTGTTGATTTTCTTATTTTACTTATTCATCTTCAATCCAAGTCTCTTTTCTTGTTTATTAATTTGACAATGAATTATTAAATATAATTGACGTATTAAAAGAGTAATAATTTCTACATAACCATTAGCTTTAAGTAACATGAAAATAAAGATTTGAATTTTTTTATAATTTATAATGTTAGTTTGCATATTTTTGAATTAGACTAGTTAATCATTTTTCTTTATCAAAGTTTCAGATTGCATTTTATGATACAATTTTTTTGTCTTGTTTATTTATCACAAATTCAATTTTCTTTGTTTGTTTTTCATTTTAATGATGAATCATAAAATACATTTAAAATATTGAAAGAAAAATCACATAGCTTAATCCAAAAATCTGAAAACCAACATATGAATATGCTTTTCTATATATAGAATATTTATTTCTCCCACTTTATATGAGAAGTCGCATGAAGTGTCTACAAAGATAAAACTAGGTCTTGTAAATATAGATTTTACATGTTATCATTAGAGCTCCATAATAGATTTCAATATCTTTTACAATTTGTTCACTATTTGAAAGACCCATATATAATGAAGCTATTGTAATGCATATAATATTTTTAATCATTTCATCAAGAAGTTCCTAAGATCCATTGAATCAATAGAAGATTTATTTATGTATATGTTAAAAATAATTTTCTATTTGATGTAGCATTTTCTTTTGCATTATCTAGTATATTCATTTGGTATTCAATTGTATATTATATAAATGCAGTCAAATAAACACAAAAAGTTATAACAAGAAAGAATTGTGGCAATAAAAAGAAACTATTTTAACATATAGGAATATTGATAAGTAGGAGATATTTTCCACAGCAAGTTCAATTGTGATATTGCTATCAAGATTCAACTGTGTAATTTTTGAGTCAAACTCATTGACCCATGTTTCATGAGCAGTGGTTCACAAGAACCCATCTCTCATGAGAATGAATGGAACACTTAGCACTCATTGCATCTAGGTGATGTTCACGAAGGTGAAACACCTGAACTTCCTCGGAGATCACCCATCCCAGTGCTTCACCTCTGTGAGCAAGCTTACTGGGATGGGTGACCTCCCAGAGTCCTTGTGCTTCACCTCTGTGAGTATCACCTACATACAATGAGTGCTAAGTGTTCCATTCATTCTCATGAGAAATGGGTTCTTGTGAACCACTATTCATGAAACATGAATCAATAAATTTGGCTCAAAAACTACACAATTAAATTCTGATAGCAATATCACACACAAGAACATATTTTCTTCCAACTAAATTACATAATGTCTAAATTGAAATCTTCCCTCACAGATTTGCGAAGTTGACACACTGTTTCGAAACAACACGAAAGCATATCTTTATAGAAATTGTATCTCCTAAAAACTAAACGTGTTTGTTCCTTGCATTTAACATGTTAAGTATATTGCTGATCATGCATTATACATGCAATGCATCACATACCGACATATATGTCAAAATCTGTATTTATTGAATAAAAAATTATTGCAGGTGGTGAATCATGGAATTGCTCCATCGACAATGAATGAAATGATGGAGACAGCTCGTGACTTCTTTGAGTTGCCAGATGAACAGAAAATGAAGTACTTTACTTTGGATGCAATGTCAAAGTTTCGCTATGCATCGAGCTTCAACTTGCAGAAGGACAAGATATTTAGCTGGAGAGATTTCATCCGTTACAACTGTCACCCTCTGGATGGAGCCATTTCTCTCTGGCCCACCACTCCCTCCTCATTTAGGTCAGTAACAACATATTTATCAAAGATGCATTGGAAGATGCATTTTGAGAACTAAGAACTTTATATTTAATTATATTGAAATAATGATACTGGATTATTTTACTTTTATTGATTGATGTTTCTTGAATAATAATTTATAAAAATTGTTTTGTGTGAGAATGAAACATAGGTTCATTTAGATGGAATGAGTGCTAAGTGTACAGTTCATTTCTAACGCTTAGATGTAATGAATATTGAAGGTATGATTTATTTAATGAGAGACGGGTATTTGTGAACTACTATTGAAACATATGTCAATAAATTTGACAGAAAAAACTACATAATTTAACTCTGATAGCGATATTTCTTAGAAATTGCTGACCATGAAAAGAAGCACTTTAATTAGACATACAGAACACATTGAACGTTGTTGACAAGGACAAAATACTTGAAACAAAACTAAAAAACAATACACAATAGCAAAGAATCTTAATTATGATCTTATGCATTAGAGTGGCCACCAAAATTTCAGACAGTTCATACCTGCTAGAAATGTCTATACAAACATGAAAAGAATGTCTAACAAGATAATTAATGAAACTTAATTAATAAAATTAAAAATTAAAAAACAGTGTTATCTCATACCTTTTTATGTTCGCATAGACATTTCTGTACCTGCTAGTAATCCTCCCTCTGTGAAATTATCTGGTCTGTGCATACCATCGCCAGTCTGGCCCACTTTGTCTTTTAATAAAGTTAATTAATTTTCATTATCAGAGAGATTTTTCCAATTTTCTTCTGTTGTGGCGAGAGCAATAACAAACTGGGTCTAAATTCTAAATTATTTCATTTATGTACGGCATATGATTTTAGCTGTAAAACACAGTAGATTATAGAGATAAGGTCTTTAAATTGATTTTTTTGTTTTGTTATCGAATAAGGGGTTTCTATTTCGTTAATATCACTAAGCAAACATAGTCTCATATCTCTACTAAGGGGTAAGGGTATTTATTTTGTCAATATTATCTAAAGTATCATTTCTATCTCATCATTTATTCATTGAAATTTAAATTTGGTGGATGATATAATAAAAGAATACACTATCAATCTCACCAATTTCAAATTAGTTCAATGTTAAGAACCGATACAATCGAAAACTAAAAGTCATCATCCTTATAATATCTATATATTTGAACATTGATAATTGATATTCAATAACAGTAATCTGATATCAATAATAGTGATCCATACCTGTTTAAGTTTTTCATTATACGTTTAATATTAAACCGTCACAAATCGTAATAAGAACAGATAATTTTCACTTTGCAGGAAAGCGAACGTAAATTTCTGTACCCAAATTCATAAGGTGGTAAGGAAGCTTTGTGGTGCGATTTCACAAAGCCTTGGGCTCCCAGAAAACTATATTGAACAAACATTTAAAGACTATTCGCAGACTATGGTATGCAATTACTATCCGAAATGTCCAGAGCCTGAGTCCACTCTGGGTGTAGGAAGTCACACAGACCCAGGTTGGATAACGGCATTGATGCAGGATGATGTCACTGGTTTACAGGTTCACCATGAAGACCGCTGGGTCACAGTCAAGCCTATCCCCCATGCTCTTGTCATCAATCTCGGTGATGTACTGCAGGTAATTGTGTTTTTCTGTGAGTATCTTGAGAAATTTTAGCCTGATCCGATTCAAGTGAGATCGCAAATTGGGCGTTTCATTCTCATCATGCATCTACATTAACTATAATAGTTCATATGAGGAACACAGTATTCGAAAAAAAAAACTGCAAAATAATCGAAGTTCACAATCAGAATAAGACAACAATAATGTGGACGTTTTAATCATCACTCTATGTCGTGAATGACTATTTCTTTGTTTTTAATGGTCATTAGGGTTTTCTTTGTCTTTCTCAATGGTGTTTTCTGTGATGAAATTCGAAACAGATACTAAGTAATGGGAAATACAAGAGCACAGAGCACCGGGCGACCGTTAATGGAAGCGCAGATCGGATATCTGTGGTGACGACGTATGGTCCATCTCTGGACACCATTATCAGACCTGCTCCTGAACTTCTGCTGAATGGCTGTAAGCCGGCTTATAGAGAAATTGTTTATAAAGAATACATGGAGATGATTCTAAGTGGGTCACTTGAAGACAAACGTTCGTTGGATTTCCATCGCTTGGAAATTTTATGAAATGGAGGGTTAGTGAAAGATTATGAAAATATATAAATAGTATAAGACTGTTATGACAAATTATAGAGTTGTCATCGCTGCATAATAGCTAGAAATCCAATTACAGCTATGTCATATCAAACGAAGGTAAAATAGTCCCTGCTGCAAAATAATAATCATTACTTTAGCTGAGATTATACATGATAATTGTTACACGTTCATCTAACTATTTAATTTTAGGACTATAAGTTGGAACCATGGTATGGAGGATAATAAAAATTCTATTAATATAAGCTTCACAATGTTATCTATGAAGGCATACACGTTAAGTGCATCTAGCTCGCATTTGCATAATTAACTGTTATTGTAACACGTGTTACTCATTCAAAGTAAATGTATCTTAATGCATTTTTGTGTTTTCTTTAATTTTTAAAAAATAAAACTTCCTTGCTGCTGCTGCAGCTAATTTCATAAGAATAATATTTAGTCTGTGGTATAGAGAGGAGGTTTTTTCTGATGTGGTATAGTGCCAGTGATTTCTTGACAATTAATATTCTTTTGTCTATTTTATAGGTATCATATCCTATCTTAGATTAGTTCTATTAATATTCATGTGTTATTTTCATAAATTATTTTTATATTTTCATTTATAATATGAATTCACACATTCTTTTTCATTGCTTTTTTGTAAATTGAGGGTTCAACTTCAATTTGATATAACAAAATAATTTAGACAACTTGGTTTATGTCAATATTCTTTTGATAAATTTGATTTAATCTTCATATCTTTGTTAAAGAATTTTTACTTGATTTCAAACTTAACTATCGTTGAATTGTGTTATTAAGAAACTTGTCTGAACTTGAGCTTAGAGAAACTGAAATCAAGCTATTACTAGAGTTTGAACTTCCACTCGAATTTGTAAGGAATGGAGGAACCATACTCTTTTTAAGTCCCATCACTAATTATATTTTTAGTTGAAAACCTTATTTCTATTGTCATACTACCCTTTCATCAAAAATTGCAACTTGACTTATAATCTATTATTTTGCATTAGAATTATAAAATTCATATATTTGAGTTGCATTAGAATATCACAAAGATAAAAAAATTTATACAACTTTTTTCTATCTTTTGAATTAGATTACATATATATGTTGGACAATCAAATACATGAAAATGAGTCACAAAGGGCTAATGGCAAATCTAACAATAAAGCTCAATATAGTTTTGGTGCAGCCCCAAATCACCGCAAGTATTGTAGTTTGATTTTGTAGTCATAGTTTATTTTTTGAGCTTGTAGTTTTTATTTGTAAAAGTCATTTTCAGATTTTAATATAAAGAAAAAAAATCAATCTTACATGTCTCAAGCTTTTTGTATCCTCTCCATTTTGTTTTGTGTTCCATTGTGCATTCCCAATGATTGACAAATAAGAGTTTGCAACCTATGTGTCGCTACTGTATTTTAAGGATTTTAATTTGTCCAAGTTGGTATTAGAGCATTTGAAGTTTTCAAATTTTATAATTTTAAAATCTTTTTTGATATGAGAATCATTTGGCCCTAAATCCTAGTGAGTTTAAGCATTTATTTTTTCTGGGTGTTGAATTTTTTTTGTGTTGGATACATGGCTAGAGTTGAATGAAAGAGCTAGCTGCAACCACCATCTTTTAATGGGAAAAACTATGATGTTTAGGGAAAAAATATGAAGACCATAATGGTTGTAAATGATTTGTGGTTTCTTTTAGTTAGTGGGTTTTTTGATATAACTAACCCAACTTAGTTTATTACCCTCACAAACAATCAGTATACCCAATTGAAGGAACAAAGGAGAAAAGATACAAAATTATTATGTCTAATAGAAATATCCTTGACATAGGCAATATTTTCTAGAATAGAAACAACTAAATATGCCAAAGAAGCTTGGGAAATCCACCAAACAAGCGTCAAAGATATTTATAAAGTCAAATTGGTGAAGCTTCAAATGCTTCAAATAGGATACCCTTCAAATGAAGGATAGTTAATCTATTTTATATTTTCACACAAGAGTCTCTAGTTTGATAAACCAGTTGAGGACAAATGGAGAAACAATGGAGGATTGAAGGATTGTGGAGAAAATCCTTCAAAGTTTTCCCTTAAATATAATACAATAGTGATTTCCATTGAATAGGGAAATTAAATCTCCACTTTGACTATTAATGCGTTAATGGGTTCCCTAAAAACCCATGAGTAGGGCCTAAATAGGCCAGCAACTTATTCCCAAGAGAAAGTTTTCAAATATTAGGCCAATGCAAGAGGTAGGGGGAGATGAATAAATAGATTTGTATAGAATTCAAGAGGTAAAGGTCATGTCAACTCCATATAAGGAAATACTGGAGGAAAAAGCTCAAGATGATCATGCAACCATGAGGGAGTGACATAATCAAGGAAGGAGAAATCCCCAATGGAGATGTCTGACATTGCAACTAGAAATTACACAATGGAAATGAAAAAACAAAGTAATAATCAATACCATCAAATAAGGAATAATGTTATTCAATTATCATCAAGTTGGCCTGCAAATGCAGATTACAGATTTTTAATAGACATGCCTCATTACAAAAATCATAATCCTTATTCCTGATCTGCACTAGAAGATATATCTCCTATCCTCATTCCCCAAATATACCTTATAAACAAGAACTACTACCCTACTTATATACAAGATCTCTAGCCACAAGTTAGCCTAGCCGATCAACAATCTTCAAGATAAGGATATGTATTAAACAACATATAGGTTGGTACCTAAATCCATAAGAACACACCCAAATAGATAGATCATAATGTGTGAATGCACAAGGAGATTGGAAAGATGTATAAGAACATAGAATGATGTGCCATGAAGCTTCACACAACATGAATCTCCATTGCAAGATGAATCTCACAAACTTGACCATTAGAAAAGGAAGACAATCTAAGACCAAACCTATCATATGATAACTTCATCTCAAAATATCAGATCGAGCTACAAAGATAGATATAGGATCTCTATGACTCCTAGATCACAACATAAGGATCTCATAAGATAACGAGCCAATTGGAATGATTGCTACCAAAAACACAGAAAACTACCCAACTAGAACTCAACAACAAACAAATTGAAAGGAAATATTTTTGGGTGATGAAAGATTGTCAACAACCCAAGGGTGCTCCTATATCAGGCACCCGAAGTGAATAGAAGATGTTCCATAAGAAGAAGTTATGAACATGTGACAAGATTTAAGGCATAAATTACATTCTCATTCTTGACCCACATATCCTCTTTGTCTCTAACCATCATATTCTAAAAATGGCTATGCCTACTATCTAAATCCTCAAAATTAGTAGAGTATACTATCCATCATCAGCTACTAATCTGCTACTACTTCCATAATCACTTCTCTGATTATCCAACTCATAAAAATTTCTTATACTTTTTTTGCTCCTACATTCAACAATTAATTTCTAATTTCTCCTCTATTGCTTGATTCCACCTCTGATATTATCTACTAAATCCCTCCTTTTTGACCCACTCACAATATCATGTTGCTCATTTAATACCACTTTGATAACCTATTGTTGCAACACCATATTTTCATCATCATCCTTCAAGTGCATTGGTTTAGGTTCATTCATCAAATCCGTTATCAACTGAACAACCTCATAAATCCTCTCAGTCACTTGCTGTAAATTTATCACCTTTTGATCTAAATAAGTTTAATCTCCTAAGGTGTAAGTCTAGATTACACTCAAATTCTTAGCCTTCCTTCCCTCCTTCAAAGGAATTAAAGTGAACTACCTAGAATCCCTCATTATAGACACCAAATTCATTCAGTAATCATGAATAGATCCAACATCATACTGCCAAGGTCTTCCAAGAAAAATATGACAAGAACTCATATTAACCACATCACATAATACATCATCTCGATATGTTCCAATGTTGAACTTAACACAATACTGCTCTTTAATCTCCACCATATGGTCATCTTGAAACCAACTTATCCCATATGGAAAAGGGTGTTTAATTCTCCTTAATTGAAGCTTATGTACCATCTCCTCTGATACAAGGTTATTAGTACTACCACTATCCATTATCACTTTGCAACATTTGTTTTATGATTTTAAAATAGTTCAAAATAACAACCTTCTCTAAACAAACTCAGATTCATTTTTACTCAGCATAACTCTTTGGAAAATTAGTGATTATCCCATCACAGGTTCATCCTATCTTTCAATAGGTTCATCGTCAACTTGATCCTCATGTGCCAACAAGTTTTATTTTCCCTTACCTTTGCTATAATTTTTAGAATATTGGAAATCCCTAAGACCAATAGTCCCACACTTGAAAAAAGTACCTTTGAAACCACCGTTACTACTTCTCCTTATAAGAATCTTCTAATCAGGTTCCCCTTTAATAAAAAAAATTTCTTTGCCCTTATCATCAACTGATTTGTCCATTCCCTTAGGGTTTCCTTGTCTTCTCTTTAACTTGTCTTCTTCATTTAGGAAATACTGATAAGCATCTTCAATTGCACTAATCCTCAACATAGATAACTCATCCTAAATGTTAAGTCTCAAACTATTGATATATCTAGCCACCTTCTCCTTAGATAATTCTTAGTGTCCAGATCTAATTTGTATCTTTTAGAATTCCTCAGTGTAGTCCTTAATAGTAAAATCCCTTTTCTTCAAATTCTACAATTTCTTAAACAATTACAATTCATAATCCTCCACTATGAACTTGGCCTTAAGTCTAGAAACCATAACTCTCCACCTAGTGATCTTAGGTTCACAATTATCTTCCCTATCTTTCTACAAAAAATTTCACCATAAGGCAGCCTAACCTTCAACTTATTCTATGCTAGCCTAATCCTCTATGGATCCTCAATATCTTCAAGCACAAAGTAATATTCTAATTCACTAATCTAGTTAATCTATCAAATCCTCAGGATGTAATGAACCAAATAAATTAGAAACATCAAGCACATGACTTACCCATTTGTGCCATAGCCCTCATTAATATTTCTTCATCTGTAGGGATCTTAACTTCAGTTGTCTCAAGATATTCAACAACTTCTTCATATTCATCTTTAGTTTCAAGGTTCTTTTTGACCCCAGTCAAAGAATTTCATATCTCAATCCTCATCTCATTCCTAAATTCCTCTATCATTTTCTCTAGCCTTCTAGAGTTCATTCTTCTAGGTGGCATTCTTGAAAATTTAATGAATCATTTTCTCAAATTCCTCATCCTCAATGATCTAATCACCAGTGTTTAATGTCTTAACAAAATCAAGAAATCTACCAACACCCACAATCTGCCTCAGATAATTTTTTTGTACAAAGAACCACCAACTTTCCTCTCAAATGATCCACCAACTCTTCCTACGGTTCCCTTTGTGCAAAACTCTACAATTGTAGGTCAGATATGTCTTCTACCACCCCACAACCAAGATCTTTAGGGGTTTTAATCTCTAAGATTCAATTTGATCAATCCTATTTCTGAAACTCCTTCTGTCATACCCAATCAGAAAAAAAATCCTATTCCTAACCACCTCATGCAAGCCACCAGTTGATGTAATTTAGATCCTCAGTTCTAGCACCCCACAAACAATGAATCTAAAACTTTTCAAGCTTAGAAGCTTAGATCTACAACCACGGGAATTGCAACTTTTCTCTAATACCACTTGACGTAGTCAAGGAAGGAGAAATCCCCAATGGAGATGTCTGACCTTGCAGCTAGAAATAACATAAAAGAATTGACAAAACAAAGAAATAATCAACACTAGAAAATAAGGAACAATACTCTTCAATTATCATTGAGATGGCATGCAGATGCATAAAACATATTTTCAATAGACATGCCTCATTACTAACGACATAATCCTTATTCCCAATCTTCACTAGAAGATATACTGGATACCCTCATTCCACCAAATATCCCTTCTAAACAAGAACTACTATCCTACTTATATACGAGATCGCCAACTACAAGTTGGCTTATCCGATCAAGAATCTCCAAGATAAGGAAATGTATTACAACATATAGGTTAGGACCTAAATCCATAAGAAAACCCCCAAATAGATAGATCATGATGTGTGAATGTACGAGGAGGTCAACGACATGTATAATAACATAGAATGATGTGCCATGAAGCTTCACACAATGTGAATCTCCATCACAAGATGAATTTGGCCAACCTAACAGTTAGAATAGGAAATCAATATAGGATCAGACCTATTGTAAGATAACTTCATCTAGAAACATTAGATCAAGCTTTGAAGCTAGACATAGGATCTCCATGATGCCTAGATCACAACTTAAGGATCACAAAAGATAACGAACCAACTGGATGATCGCTACCAAAAACATAGAAAACTATCCAATTGGAACGGAGCATCAAACAAATTGAAAGAAGAAATTTTTGGGTGATAAAAGATTGTCAATGACCTAAGGATGCTCCTACATCAGGGAGAAAGTATCTCTTAAAATAAATCTAGACAAGGAAATAAGAACAATAACTCAAATCTTAGGTATGATAAGAGAACTATTCAATGTGATTATTGCCACAAATCTAGGCATTATCCTAGTGAGTAGTGGAAAAAGAAAATTAATTAGCCAAGACAAAGTGCAAATGTGGTTGATGTGAATGTGGCTAAAGGAAATTATTTTATAGGCTAAACAACATGTGCAATATTGGTGAAGAAAGAAACCCAGAGACGTCATATTTTTCTAGTAGCTCTAGTAACCACATGAGTGGGAATGAAAGTTTGCTTCCTTTCATTGATAAAAATGTTTAAGCCATGAAATTAAAATGGGGAAAAATGGAACTATTCTAGTTGTGGGAAAATGATCTATTATGATCCACACCAATTAAGGTAAGAAGAAATAAGTACAAAAAAATTATCTTTCCCTTAGTATTAAGGACATTTTTATAAGTGTTAGATAACTCATCCAAAATGGATACAAAGTGTTGATGGAGAAGAGATAATATATCTGTAGACACCTAAAAATCCTTTAGAAAATAAAGTATTTTTATTTTTTTTAAAAATCCCTGATGACATCATCATTTATTAATTAATTATTTAATTTATTTATTTATTTATTTTTATGTCATTAAATCCCTTTATCTTAATTAAAAATATTTAATTAAGAAACCCCTCCCAACAATGTTTAAATCTTATTCAAACATTATCTCCTTATTTATTAATTATTTAATTAATAAATTGACCAAAAATCTCAAAATAAATAATTAATTTATTTTTTGACCAAAACTTGGCCAATTTCCTTTAGACCACTAACCTCTTCCAGAATCTTCTAATCCCTCCTTAATTTCGATTAAAAGGCTAATCCCATCTTTTCTAACCCTAATCCCAACTCAAAATATTTAATTAAGATTAAATATTTATTTTCATATTTATTAAATATATTTTAATAAATATTCCCAAAACCAAAAGCCTTTGGAATGAATAAAACATTTATTCCATAAAACCTAAGAAAACTCTAGACTCTTCTAGAAACTTCTCAACCCAACCTCTTCACCCATCCTAATCCTAAAATCCCCTAATCCTAATCCTAATCCTCCCCCTAACCTTGTCACATTCCCTAAACAAGGTTAGCCAACTCCTAAGCTTGACCCAAAGTCAACAAATTTCTAGAGGCTTCTCTTACATGCATTGAAGGCATTTAATGCCTCCTTATCCCTCTTACATGCATTTATGGTGCATTTAAGAAGCCCCTCACCCCTTTCTTACACCCTTTGACCTTAGGCACATTTCCCAAATTGTGCACATTCCTCCCATCTTTCAACCCAATCCCCTTATGACACTTGTCACAAGGAGATAACCCTTCCCCTAATGAGCCTCAAACTCATTAAAGCTTTTGAGATAAATAAATTTTTATTTATCTCCTAAATTTCATATTTATCCTTAGAAAGCCTAGACTCTTCTAGAAAGTCTTCATCCTCATCCAAAGCCTAGACTCTTCTAGAAAGTCTTCATCCTTATCCCCTTGACTCAACCCCTAACCTTACCCCAAACTCTAACCTATCCACTAACCCAAGCCCTTAGGAAATCCTATAAATACTCCTTCCAAGAACAAATTATTAGCTTAGTTTTTATCATTTATGCATTGTTATCATGAGCATTTTTAGCTAGATCATCTTAGCATACATCTTAATTGTTAGATTTCTTCATGTTTTTCATGTTTTCTAACACATCTTAGAATAGCTTAATGGATTAATCTTAGTTCATATTTCAAGCTTTTCTCATCATTTATGCATCACCATAAATCCCTTTCCATGCATTTGAGAGCACACCCACATCCCTCTAATTGAAGCAAATCAAACATTTGCTCTATAGCACTTGTTTTTAGCAACAATTTTGAGGTGGCTTTGGTTTTGTTTTCATGTCTTATGCTGTTTTTAGTTCATGAACATGTTAGATTAGTCTAATGTTTGAATGTTTCAGCCTTTCAAGACAGGTAACAGGTTCAAAATCATAGTCTACATTCTGGCACGCCCGGTGGGACCCACTTCACGGGTTCTTTGCAAACATTCTAATTTTTCAAGCTTATAGGTGGATGAAGCACTTCAAATTCTTCTTTCTCTTCTTGTCTATATTCTTCTTCTATTCTATCTACTTCTTCTTCCTCTTCTTGTTTATATTCTTCTTCTATTCTATCTACTTCTTCTTCTTCTTCTTGCAGGATCATGGCAAATTTTTTTCTAAAAAAAAAAACAAAACAAAAAAAATGTTTAAGGAAGCAAAATCATACACACCTTGTTTAGTGCTTAAAATGAATCCCCAAATCATTGTTGAATGCATTAAGGACTAAAATTTTCAAAATTTATTCTAATAAACAAGAAAAATTAATCAAAGCATTTGCATCCTTGCAACATCAAGGTTTTAGATGCATTCATGCAAAAATTAGGAACACTTGAAAGCTTTGGGTTCCGAAAATCAGTCCTAGAAATTCTAACATCTTTTTGTGGCAAAGTCTTGAATGTTTTTCCAATTCATGCATCAAACTAAATCTAGGAACTTTGCCTTGGGGTTTAAAAGAAAAAGTCAAAACAAAATCTTGAATGAAACTAAAGGAATGAACTTAGGTCCTAAAGTGTCATTTTCAAAATCAAACACAATCTTGAATGATCTAAATTGGAAAGAAAAGCATCCCTATTCCTTCCTTGTTGTATTTCTGTTCAAACAAACTCAATCTTGAATGATCTAAGGTTAAAACAAAGCACTTTCAAAGTTCTAAATCAACACGCTCACTCAATCTTGAATGCTCAAAGGAAAGAACTTGCAATCACTCAAATCGTTTATCTTTTGGAGAAAGAACAAATCAAACCTTAAGCACTTGTGTCTTCAATTTCAAAGGTTTTTTTTCAAACATCACTTAATCAATCACTTAATCAATTTGAAAAAAAAGAGAATAACTTGCTTGATGTGCATCTAGGAGCTTTACATTTTTTGTATAATCCTTGTTAAAGTAAGCAACGTAAAACATTTGAACTCAGACAAGTTCACTTGTTCTACTTTTAGTGAGGCCTGTCCAGGGAGAAAAGCACTTCCTCCTCAGAGAACGACCTCAAACCGGTATCCCCCCCAGCCGGTATATAAATAAAGTGAAGGCAAAAAGTACTCACTTATATCTCCTAATCCACAGGCGTTTTGTGCCAAATGCAAATGTCTGGGGAAAGGTAAATATTCCTCCCCCAGTGTTGTTGGCTAGGCTCTTAAGTGAGTCACAGGCGGTCAGCATAACCAGGTATGGAGACTCCACGGAACTATTAAAAACCTGATAAAATAGAGGCTACCCTATCTACATCTGAAAGTATCAAAATCCTTGTGCAAGGACCGATCCAAGCGGTTTACAGGATCACCTCAAGATTACTCACCATTTGTATTCCCTTTTAGGGGGTACCAAGTTGTGGGCAAGTGATTTTGATACTCACCTTCCTTAGGAAGATCTGTTTGAAGTGCTTGACAGTCAATACTCCGTGAAAACACTTGTTGGAACATACACTTTCAGAAGCTTTATCAGAGTCAGTCATCCTGCTTGTATCCTGCAAGGTTGCTTTGTCCCTTGCGGAGATTGCTTTTTCAAAAATCTTTGTTGAAATCTATCCTTTGCCATTGGAAAACATCAAACTGATCTACAACTTGGTTCAAAGATACTCAAAATAGCCATGTCAGTCCAAATCCTCCCAAAATCCAGAAAATGTCCAAAGCTTTTAGAATCTCAACACATGGTCTTCCAGTCATATTCAATCCAGTCTTGTCATCCTTTCCTCCTATCTTATGTTAGTAGAGTCATCTTGGTCATCCCCCATCCCCTTTTCTATCTTCCTCTAGAGTCAGTCTTCTTCCAATCTTAAGCCAAATCCAATCCTAGTATGATCCTGTCAGTCATCCCAATCTGAGTCTTAGTCTTCCAACCCATCTTCATCCTCCATCCTTATCTAGCTCATTTGCAAGTCAGCAAGTCTCAAAACTATTATGATGAGTTTGGTTATTATGTCTCTCCCCTCAATCCATCCTATCCCAAAGATGATGAAAGCCTTGTAGATCATGATGCATATTTTGAAAATCTTAGCAAGTTTGCTCCAAACATCCCCCAGCATCCAATCATTCCTCCAAAATATCCTATCACGCCTTCATGCTTATCCACTAGCACTCCCTTTCATGTCCTTGGCAAGGTAAATCCATTATCTTATCCATCCACACCTTATCCCTATCTTAAACCTACACATCCTCCATATGCATCCTGCATACCTCCATCTCCTGCTATGGTCATATCCCAATCACCACCATCCCTTCGAAACACTTCATGCTACTTCCCTTATCTAAAACCTCCATCCACTCATCCTCCAAATCACCCCCAAATCCAAAATCCTAGTCTTCCCATCCTTTATCCAAACCCTTCATCTACTTATCCTCCAAATCATTCTCAAAACCAAAAACCAAGTCTTCCAATCCTTTCTCCCAACCCACCATCCTCCAACTCCTCGTCTACACCATCATCCCCTCAAGAAAGTTCACAATCTTCCACCCCATCTTCATATGAGAACTATCCTAGCTCTCCATCTCCTCCACATTCCGATCCTTCTTCACCACAAAAGTCTCCAAGGAGTTTCACAAGGAAGCCAAAAACAAATCCCACTCCTAAAGTTGAAGAGCCAAGCCATCTCAAACCTTTACATGGAACCATAATTGATTAGGCCCATCCATCACTCCCATCTGTTATCTATCTTCCATACATCCCACTCATTGATCCTCTTCCATCTCCTAGCATCATTGAGTCCCTTCCATCTGAGGTCTCCATCCTATCCCCACCAACATCACCTCCTCCTAGCATTATCCAAAGCATATCTGATGAGCCTCATGAATTCACCCCTCTTCCTACCATCACAGCTACAAAATCTTCCATCCATTCATCCATACCATCTAAAGAGTTCTTCCTTCTTCCAGACATCATAGCTACAAAATCTCCCATCCTTCCATTCACCCCCTCTAATGAGTCCATCCATACATCCCCCATCACTCTATCCACACAAATCCTATCATGTCAAGATATTTCCCAAAAGCATGTTGAAATACTCACAGAAGAAGATCAAGATCCAATCCCTTCACTTCCCCCATCACATGTTCTATTGCTTCCATCACCCCCAATCCAAAATCCTACAATCCCAATTCTTCCAATCCAAGATCCTATCATCCCAGTTTCTCCAACTGAAGATCTATTACCATCTCCCAATCCTAGTCAAAATCCCACCATCCTATCCTCTCCTCTTGAGGATCTTCCAATCCAAACTGTCCCACAACCATCACTCTATCCTCTTGGATCACTTACATTTTTCAAAGGCAGTCCACTTGAAGCAGAAGAAATTAGTTTCATATCTTCCATCAGGGAACCAGAAACTGGATGTTTATCATATTCCCCAAGTCAGAAATATCCTTGTTTGGATAAAATGCTCAAGAAATGGAATTATCAAGGCAAAGGCCTAGGCATCCATGAACAAGGAAATCTGGAGCCTATCCAAGACAAGAAACATCCAAAGTTATGTGGAATTGGTCACACATCAGAAGAAGGCACTTCTTCCAAAAATGTTGGTACAACTAAAGCTAAATTCAAGCATCCTTCCAAACCCACCATCACATCTTCCAAAGCATACAACACCATTCCTCCTCCTCCATCGTTACAACCAAAGACAACCTATCACATTCCTCCTTCATCCTCCAAATCCATTTTGGGTCCCTATGTCCCAAAATCTTCCAGCACATATCCTCTACATACCCAATCCATTTTGGGACCCTACATCCCAAAATATCATCCCCCATCTTATCCTACTCAGTCTTTCATCCAAAATCCAAACATCCCTAGTCAGGATCAACAAAGGCACATGCCCACATATCCTATCTACCAATCTCCTTCCATCTCTCCATCCACATTTCCTCCATCCCGCACATCTCCTCATATTCACTCCGATGCTCCCCACAATTTGGATGCCATATCCAATATGCATAAAAGGAAATATCCACACAGATCCAAAGATTGCCATGTCCAGTCTAAACGACATGGTCAACCAAAGCAAAATCCAATCAAGTAATACAAAGCATCCCAATGGCCGCAAAGGCCCAGCAAAGCACAAGCAAAATCCACTACATGGCCACAAAGGCCCAGCAAAGCAAAAGCAAAATTTGATGCATACCAATGGCCACAAAGGCCCACCAAAGCTAAAACAAAGATGATGTGGATCCCAAAGCAAAAAGATGTAATGCATCTAAAAGAAACATCCACAATGGCATCCAAAGTTGCTAATCCCCTAGCTACTCAGTCTTCTCCTCCATCTCCTAAATCTATTTTGGGTCCCAAAGATTCAAAATCTCCTAGCGTAAATCCTCCATCACATCCACCTCTATCTTCCATGTCCTATCCACTTCATCCACCTTCCCCACAACATGTGCCAATGTTGGTCCTGAAAACATCCCCCTATCACGATCACTTTCCATCTTTTCATCCAAACACTTTATACCACCATATCTCCCATCTACCCCATCTTATCCATGCCTTTGCATAATCCCTCCATCCCAATAAAGTTGTACCAACATCAAGAGAAATCAAAAAGGCAGCAAAAAAATCAGAAGATGTCAGCATCAAATCAGAAGGTAGCACCAAATCAGAGAATCAACAACAAGTCAAAAATCAATCAGCATATCAGTGAAAGATCAACACAAAGTCAGTGAAAAATCAGAAAATCCATAAAAATTGGAAAAATCAAGAGAAAAGTATCAAAAAAAAGAAAAAGAGAAAAACATTCATCCTATGGTGAAAACTTGGCAATTCAAGCACCTTGGACAAGTACCATGGTGAAAACCTGGCAAACAGGCATCATGCGTAGGTCCCCCCAATTCCTTTCTGCAGTTGGGGGCCATTCCCTTCTTCCATCTTATCCAACATCTCCTCCATCCCATTTGTCTCTCACCTCCTTCATCCTCCTTTGGATCTTGATGATAAAACAAAGACTACCAGGTATACATGCTTTTTGGGCACCTCCTTGGCATCCATCACACCTTTCAACTACATATCCTCTATTTGATCCATTCATTCTAGCTTCCATCTACCTTCCTCATCCTCTTGTTGGCAGTTCTTCCATCCAATCGTACCCCATCCTACTGCCTCTGAATAAATGAACTATCCTAAGCAGGGGGCATCTTATTCCTTGGTGACATATTCCTTGGAGACTATCTTTTATCCAAAATCTTCCATCTCCCAAATCCTTAAGCAAATCCACCATCCAATCCTTGAGCATTCCTCTATCCAGATTCCTCAGTAGTTCCTCCAGCATCCATCTTTCAATCCTCAAGCAAATCTACCATCCAATCTCCCCAAGCATTCCTCTATCCAATCCTCAAGCAAATTTGTCATCCAAGTCTCCTAAGCAGTTCCTCCATCCAAATCCAAATCTTCCTCCATCCAAATCTCCTAGCAGTTCCATCATCCTCATCCCTCAGCATTTCCTCCATATCTCCATCACCTAGTATCTTCCCTTGTCATTGGTATCTAGCTATAGGCTAACCTCATTGTAATCCAATGCCATTCATCCTTATCCAAACATTCCTAGCATTCTTCTAGCCATCTTCCAATCCTATCCACATCCTCTAGCTATCCAACATCCAAGATCAAGCCAACTGATCCAATCACATCCATAGTCGTGTAGCAAGCCTTGATCTCAATCCAATCATCATCATTGGGATATGTCTTTCCCAAATCCGTGTCATTTCAGGACACATCATCCATCACCAGTCCATCTTGGCCTTCCAGCCCAACTGGGGCAACATCTTGCATATCTTTGGAGTTTCAGCTTCATCCCCAGGTTCTTTGTACATCCTAAATCTTGAGCTTCTGTACATATCCATTGTAAATATCCTTGCGTCTTGTTGTACATATCCTCGTCAGTCCTACAGCAGCATTTGATCAGAACACTTTGTCCTACCCAGCCTTGTACTTTAGCAACATCAATTGTCGACTATCCTTGATCATCATGACCATCTTTAAACTGCATCATTTGCCAATTAGCAACACAGCATTCTCCCCATCAGCATTGGGTCCGCACAGATGTATGCTTCTGTTTTGTCTAACCTAAGCCTAATCATAAGTCCCCTTAGTTGTATCCTTCTTGTCTGACCTCATCTTCCACCAAGCACACCAGGTCCGTGTCGATGTATCCTTCCACACGTTCAGACCAATTTTCCCGCCATCAATCAAATCAAATCTCTCTCCTTGGTAAAGGTTGTCTTTTGGAGTTATCATTTTGGCCTTGGATTTTGTCCTTTGGGTCTTGTTAATCTTTTACAGCTTCTCATTGTTCTCTACTCAAAGTCCCCACGATCCTTTATATCATGGTGCACTGTGAATGAGGATAATCTGGGGCAAGGTCTTTTGATCTTTTACTTCTGCCTATGAGTCAGTTGTGTGTTTGTGGTTTCTTCAGCATCATTTCCACCATGCTTCCTCTTGGGTTCATGCGTGATGCTGGGGCAACCCTGCGTGTCTTTTTTAGCGTCAGTCCTATGCAACACTGGTGACAAGGCCTCGTGATCCTAGTATCCTTGGCAGGTCTCTAGCATTGCTATATTAAACTAGGTTGTGCTCTCTCAAAGATCTAAAGCATGGAGCTTCCCCAAATCCCCTGCATCTTGCATCATATAGATTAATCTTGCATCCTCATATAGCTGCATCCTGCATTTTGCATTCCATCTCATCTTGCATTCACCCATCTTTGCTCTTGGAAGCTTGGTAATTTATCTCCCCTGCTTCCTCAATCATTCCTTCTCTATTTCCTTTCAATAAAATTCCACAACGTTTACTCCTTGTGTTATTTTCTCGAGGGGGCACAATCCCTTATTCCTCTAAATTCTAGCCTTGGGCATCTTATTTTCTTGTCTTTAAAGCCATGCCACTTGCGACATCACATCAAAGAGGGGCAAAATGTAGACACCTAAAAATCTTTTAGAAAATAAAGTATTTTATTTTTTTGAAAAATCCCTGATGACATCATCATTTATTAATTAATTATTTAATTAATTTATTTATTTATTTTTATGTCATTAAATCCTTTTATCTTAATTAAAAATATTTAATTAAGAAACCCCTCCCAAAAATGTTTAAATCTTATTTAAACATTATCTCCTTATTTATTAATTATTTAATTAATAAATTGACCAAAAATCTCAAAATAAATAATTAATTTATTTTTTGACCAAAACTTGGCCAATTTCCTTTAGACCACTAACCTCTTCTAGAATCTTCTAATCCCTCCTTAATTTTGATTAAAAGGCTAATCCCATCTTTTCTAACCCTAATCCCAACTCAAAATATTTAATTAAGATTAAATATTTATTTTCATATTTATTAAATATATTTTAATAAATATTCCCAAAACCAAAAGCCTTTGGAATGAATAAAACATTTATTCCATAAAACCTAAGAAAACTCTAGACTCTTCTAGAAACTTCTCAACCCAACCTCTTCACCCATCCTAATCCTAAAATCCCCTAATCCTAATCCTAATCCTCCCCCTAATTTTGTCACATTCCCTAAACAAGGTTAGCCAACTCCTAAGCTTGACCCAAAGTCAACAAACTTCTAAAGGCTTCTCTTACATGCATTGAAGGTATTTAATACCTCCTTATCCCTCTTACATGCATTTATGGTGCATTTAAGAAGCCCCTCACCCCTTTCTTACACCCTTTGACCGTAGGCACATTTCCCAAATTGTGCACATTCCTCCCATCTTTCAACCCAATCCCCTTATGACACTTGTCACAAGGAGATAACCCTTCCCCTAATGAGCCTCAAACTCATTAAAGCTTTTGAGATAAATAAATCTTTATTTATCTCCTAAATTTCATATTTATCCTTAGAAAGCCTAGACTCTTCTAGAAAGTCTTCATCCTTATCCCCTTGACTCAACCCCTAACCTTACCCCAAACTCTAACCTATCCACTAACCCAAGCCTTTAGGAAATCCTATAAATACTCCTCCTTCCAAGAGCAAATTATTAGCTTAGTTTTTATCATTTATGCATTGTTATCATGAGCATTTTTAGCTAGATCATCTTAGCATACATCTTAATTGTTAGATTTCTTCATGTTTTTCATGTTTTCTAACACATCTTAGAATAGCTTAATGGATTAATCTTAGTTCATATTTCAAGCTTTTCTCATCATTTATGCATCACCATAAATCCCTCTCCATGCATTTGAGAGCACACCCACATCCCTCTAATTGAAGCAAATCAAACATTTGCTCTATAGCACTTGTTTTTAGCAACAATTTTGAGGTGGCTTTGGTTTTTTTTTATGTCTTATGCTATTTTTAGTTCATGAACGTGTTAGATTAGTCTAATGTTTGAATGTTTCAGCCTTTCAAGACAGGTAACAGGTTCAAAATCGTAGTCTACAATATCATTTATGGAAAGGATGGGAGTAAGAAAATTGTTGTAGTAGCTCAAATGACAAAGAACTATATGTTCCCTTTGAGAATAGAGACATGTTTCTCTTCCTAGTTCATTTTTGTAACTCCCAAGAAAACATGCATAATAGTACAATAATGGTTAGCCGTCAAGAGTATGATTATAAACCTCTCCAAGTTATTCCATCTAAGGTATGGACATCTAGGATATTCTTGTTTAAGTGTATTGTCCAAGAAAAGAATGGTATATGGTTTTCCAAACATTGTAGAGTCAAAAGCAAGTGTAAGACTTCTATTTTAGGTAAGCAAGATAGGCCACCCTTTAAATCAAGAAAATCTAGAAGGGAAAGAGCACCATTGGATTCGGTGCATACTAATTTAATAGGCCCTATTAAAATAACTTCCATTGGAAGGAGTACATATTTTATGACCTAATTTGATGATTTTATTTGTAGAACATGGGTTTATTTTTTGAAGCATAAATCTAAAACATTTGGTAAGTTTTTTATTGTTTAAATCCCAAAATAAAAAATAAATTGGACATTATATCAAGGTATTAAGGTTAGATAGAGGGGGAGAGTACATACCTCCAATGCATTTTTTAATTTTTGCAAGAAATATGGCATCAAAAAGGAGCTAACAACCAATTATATTTCATAGTAAAATAGAGTGGATGAGAGAAAGAATAGGACCATCCTTGAGATGAAAAGGAGTATGTTGAAAGAAAAGGGACTCTCAAATGATTACTGTGAAGAGGTTGTAAAAAAATCTATATTTGATAAATAGAAGTGTAAAAAAGTCAATCCACACTAAGATTCCTCTTGAAGCATCCAATAAAAATATACTTTGGTAGTTGAACACTTAAGAGTGTTTGGATGTGTCGCTTATGCTCATATGCCAAAGGAGAAAAGAAAAAAGTTAGATGACAAGGATGTGAAGTGCATCTTCAAGGGATATATTTGTAAATTAAAGGTGCATGTATTGTACACCCTAGTCACTAAGAAGATCATCACAACTGGAGATGTGGAGCTCATTAAGAATGATTCATGGGATGGCTCAGTGGATATGCCTTTAAGAACTTAAAGTAGAGTGCTAATTAACAATAAAAATTATGAGTATGATGATCAACAAGATGATGCAAAAAAAAGTGTAGGGAGCTCCCAACAACTCCTCTCAAAATAGGAAGAAAGGTAAGAAGCCACAAATAGCTTGAAAATTGACTTCTGAGAGATCTCCAAAACTCTAATTGATACATAAGGAGCTATAGAAATCTCCAGATTTCTCCTGAAACAACCTATAGAGTAGAGAAACAATAGTAGTGGTATTTAAAACCCCCACTCTCACCTCCCTAATGCCAATAAATACTAAGAATCTAAGGGAGATATATTAAAATAAAAGGTATGAAGAAGATTTTGATGAAAACATAAATTTTTCATTATTTTCTCATAGTGATCCAATTTATTTTGAGGATGTTGTGAAAGAATAAAAATGGTGTGAGGCCATGGATGATGAGATATATGCAATAGAGGGAAATAAAACATGTGAACTAACTATTTTTCCTCCCAACAAGTAATTCATTAGGGTTAAATGGGTTTATAAGACCCAGAGAATGCTAAAGGAAAAATAGACATGCATAAGACTTGCTTTATAAGACCCAGAGAAATGCTTATCTTTAGGGATAAGGTTGTGGGAATAGGGAGAAATATTTTGAGGGACCTCAGGATCACCTTTAGGGGAATGAGGGAAGGAAACAAGGGAAGTGAGGTTTTGAGACTGACTAGTATTCTTTAGGGGGGTATTTTCAAGGGTCCACTTTGACTTAGTGGACCAAGAAGATGTAGAATCCTCAAAGAAAATGATAGTTTAGTTTCCTCAATATTATTTATTTTTTCCAAAGCTTTCAACTTATCCTTCATTTGGAGATTAACCCTAGTTGCGTTAGGAGGAGGAGTAACAATAGTAGAAGGGGAAGCACTTTTACTATCCTACTAATTGTTGATCTAAAAAATGATGGGATAATTTTTGTCTCAACCTTTAGAGTAAGATCCAAATGAAAGTGTATATGCAAAGGACTGGACATTGGTGCAAAGTGGGGGGGGGCATGATTTTTGGATTTAACAATAGATTGGGATAGACAAGATAAAATCCAAAACTAGAAATTAAGCTTAATACCATACCAAGATTGATTGAGAATAGGAAATAAGTAGGAGTAGAGGAATTTGAACCTACCTTTGAACATGATAAATTTAATTAGCACTAGAACCACATCCTTCCATTCACTTAGGAACTCTTCACAGTTGAATTTTTTATAAAGGGAACATGGAATATTTTCACTAGGGTTGAGGAATTTCTTGAAGTCTTGATTATAGTAGGCATTGAAGTTTCTAGGAAAGGCGGTTCCTTCCACCAACAACCCAATAACAACAACAATAGACAAAATTGAGACCACAAAGGAGATGCTACCAATGGTCACTTTTCCCTAGTCCCAAGACTTGGCAAAGTTGTTTGATAATTCCAGATCATAGCCTTTCTATTGGTTTAATTAAATATTCGCATATTTACACTTTACTTAATCTTACTTAGGATAATGCATACATAGTAGTTTGTATTTGAGACACTTAGGAGTTTTCACCTTTAGTTGCACATGGTGTAGGATAAATTCCACTTTAGTTGGTGATATTTGTTATCCCATTCCACTTTATGTGTTGTCTCCACCTTTAGTGTACTTATCACTTTATCATCCCTCCACATGTTGCACATACTTCATTTCATAATGGAGAATGGTCCACCTTCGGTAGACATGTGATTCCACTTATGTCCAGGTGATAAGTTACCTCCTAAGTTATCATGGTCTCTTATTTTCCTTGGTCCCAAGACTTAGCAAAATTATCTTATAATTCTAAATCATATCTTTTCATTCCCTAAATGTAACTATCCATATGGCCCACTTGAAGTATAGGCCAAAGAGTGTTGTTGTTCTTTAATTCTTCACAATCATCAAACTTTGTCTGTATAAGGTATCCCAAATGAATTCCTTACAAGAATTTACATAGATAGAAAAAAAAAGAAAAAAAAAAGGAAGTTACGAAAAATGAAAGTGAGAAAAACCAAATAAATAATCCCGATTAAAATCCTTACCACCAGGTAATAATTGTCTCTTAACACATAATAATCATGATAAATGTGTAGTGGGGAGAGAATGTCCTTTGCCATGTGGAGAAAGATCTTTATTTATGGCCTCATATGCCTTGTAAGGAAAGTCTTGAACTTCAAACCATATTTGTAAGGAATCAGTGAAATGACACATAGCTACCAACCTATAAGAAGATTTATTCCCCTCACAAAAGGTGTGATAGAATCTAACATTATCCAACATAGTCACTAAACCTTTTCTTTTGAGGATTAAATCCACCATCTAGGCTTAGCAATACTATTTGACATCATAATGACAATGAGGGCATCCCCATCAATGAATAGATTTTTAAACAAAGTTTGTAGCCAACTCAATACCATGATGAGAAACACTAGTTTCTATCATAAGGGTTGTTTGGGACCCCAAATTCACAACATAGGCCAATAGAATTTTTCCACTTTTATATCTAATGAGACTACCCCTACCCACCCAATCTAAGTTCCCAATAGAAGAGCCATAAAAATTAAGTTTAATTCATACTAGTTTGGGTGGGGGGATCGGCACATGTAAAGTATTATGAATAAAGTATTTTTTCTTTCTTAGTATTTATAATCGAAATGAAACCAAAGGATATAGATTTTAGAATCCTAACACAAAGGAATAGATTGTAAGTAAAGATGTTGTTTTTGTTGAAAAAGGAGTTTGACATTAATAGAATTGTCAATTCTAACATTAATTCAAAACTTTTTAAGAAATTTATAGGGCTTAAATTAAATCTATTAAATTTATTAAATGAGTACCAATGTGAATCAAATTGTTCTTATTATTTTCTTTAGCCTAATGCAAGATAAATCTAAAATTTATGTAAAAGTGTGAAAGAAAAAAGGTAGATTGATTTTATGAATAAAAAGATAAATATAATAAATTAATAAAAATTAATACATGCTCCAAAAAATAAATAGATGATTTGGCATCAAATGGACATAATAGATGAAATATCAGAGTTGTATAACATAACAAGACAATATTAATTGTCAAACACCTAAACTAGAGTATTCAAAAGCATACACTCTAATTACAAACTCATATTAAAAAATGTCCACTCTAATTTGTAACTCTAATACCAATTGAAAATAATATGAAGTTCCACTAACACTATAGTAAACCATAAAAAATCATATACTCATGTTTTCACAATTGTTTATTAACAACCACAAAAATATTAAAGTAACATGCATTTGCTTTGGTTGTTGAGTTCTAAATAACTGAAAAAAAAGGAAGACATGTACAAATGCAAACTACATGCTTTGTTAGCACAATTAACTATCTTTTTAAGTTCTGATTTATGGTGCATCTGAACTGCATGCTCTATTAGTGTTAAGTTAACCAAGGAGTAGTTTAAAAAATGCAATCATTTTCTCTAGTTTTTAACTGAAACTTAATCACCGTAATTTTCTAGTTACATACAGTGGTTTATATATTTGTATTGTGTAATCTTTATCATTCAATTCAATTGAATCTGAGTTTTATTTTTATTGAACATCTCTTTGTGCATTACTTTGTCTACTCCTATTTATTTTTCCTTTTTCCTTCTAGCAAGGTCTAGAAAAATCTGTAGATTTTTGCAACTATAGCTGCTCAAGAGATCTAGCTAAGAAATAGCTATAGCTGCTCAAGAGGTCTAGCTAAGAAATAAGAAAATAACATAGCTTGCAAGAAAATAAAATACAACTTTCATAGAAAAATAAAATCAATCTTCTCATTAAATATCTTAATTAAATATGCATATACAAGAGGGAAAACCCAGTGGGAAAAGAACCCCCCCTAAAAAACAACAAGAGAAGTAACTAAAAATCCTTTGTGACAAGAAAACTATGGACATCTGTCGAAAGATAACCACCATAGTGATGAATGAAGAGATTTTTTAAAAACCAAAAAGAAGATTAGGATCAATCTGCATGAGTGCCCCCAACGACACTACTCGAATAATGAGAAGATGGCAAAACATTTGTCAATTGAAAATACAAAAGACAATAATCTGCATAGTTGCCTCCATCAAAACATTTGTCAATCGAAAATACAGAAAACAAAGAATAGATGGAAAATAAGGGCAAAACATCTACCAATCAAGGATGTAGATGACACATAAATCTAGATGAGTGACCCTAACAACACTACCCAACCATACAAGAACAAATTGCTAGTTGAAAATACAAGTGCCAAATGTCAAACAAGAAAATTAATCAAATATAGAACCAAGGAAACATTAGCACAAAGAGGCATGAAAGGTCCACTTAAATGAGTGTCACTAAAGAGCAAATGAAGGCAAGGTCGATGTAGTAAGGGCATGACCTTGGCTTATCTCTGATGAAGAAGACTTAGGGGCTGAAATTTGATGTTGCTGCATAGCCTTCTCTAAAGCCTCTAGTCTCATCCAACATCTGTTGACTACATGTCTCACCTTACCACAAAAACTGCAAGGCTCACCCAACTTCTTATTTGCCTTCGACTACATATTAGATTCTAAATTCTTCTCACTCCTATGTACAGCAAGAGCATCAGCCTTGGAAATTTTTTAAGTACCCATATTTATGAGCTTATCTTTCTCATCTATCAATGACTTGATGAAAGCATCAAGAGTGGGCATCTTCCAACTTATTCCCATCATAAGCCTGATTGTGTGAAAAGCAGAGAAAAAAACAATATATTGTGGGCCCAATTTTGACAAAATAGAAAGGATTAATTTTCTTTCATGCGTGGATTTGTCAATTCCACATTCTTTCAACTGAAGTAATGAAGCCCTAAAATTTGTGAAGAAGTCTTGAATATTCTCAAAACTACTCAGATCTAATGAGTTGAGCTCATTTTCAAGGATGTGACCCCATATCTCATCTTGCTTCCCAAAAAGACCCTTTAATGTAGTCCAAACCTGGTTTGGAGTTGTGCATCCTTCGACATGAAACAACAATTTTGGAGAAATGGATAAGCATAGTAGACCAAAGACTTCATCCGTGTGGTTGAAGTATTTAGACTTCTCAATTTTTCAATTGGATTCAACCTCTATTGCCATGACTATTCAATACAAGAATTTACTTCTAAGCTGAAGAAAAATCTTTGGCTTCTTTCAAAATAGTTGTATGACATGAGAAGAGCAGAGGCTGAAAAATCCATTCTTTCCAACAAATCTGATCTTTAGAACCTACAAAAAAAAACTTACATTTCTCTTTTCTAGCACCTAAGCTCTGATACCATGTAGATTTTTGTAGCTATAGCTGCTCAAGAGATCTAGCTAAGAAATAAGAAGATAACATGGCTTGCAGATAAATAAAACACAACTTTGATGGAAAAATAAAATCAATCTTCTAATTCCATATCTTAATTACAATATGCATAATAATGCATGATTTATACAAAGTTTTTGATTGCAGGAAAAAATAGGTTTTGAGGGCACCCAAAACCCCTTACAATTCAAACAAGAAAGATATCAGCATTAAGTTCATTGAAATGAAATAAGATTGGAAACCAATCTGCCAAACCTAGAACCAGCAAAACAAATAAAAAAATAGAAACCAGAGACCCCACCCAGCAGTTGATAAACCCTAGAAACTAGGAAAGCACAGAAATAGAGGAGTGGGAAAACCTAGGCAAGCTCCAGTCGAGTTCCCTCTGCTTCTTTCTTCACCTCTTAAATCTTCTTGATGGCCGCGTTGAAATCAGAAAGCTCGAGGATCCTATCCTGGATTTTCTTTCTTTTAGAAGACCGAGTGCATTTTCCTAGACCACTATCATCTGCATCCTCATTATCATCATAGAGATTCTTGGTAGGAGAACTAGCATCTAGCTCCACCTTAATTATCTTGAAACATTCCATCGCAGACCCCATGAACAAATTATTGTCCAGCATGTGCTTCTTCAGAGTGTTCTCCAGGTTATCAATTTTGAACTACATATCCTGCATATTTTTCTCACCCTCGATGACCTTTTTGACATCCCTCCCCTTCGAACCAGAAGCCAAGTTCACCTACAGAAGACCAACCTTGGTAGAGAGAGAGCGGAAATTCAAGTTGAGGCTTTTGATTTCTTGGAAGAGCCATTTCACCAGGTGGAAAGAGTACATAGACATCACCTTCGTAGTCTGGAGGACACCAAAAGGGGGGTCTATCTTATCATCCATGTCCTCTTTTAGAAGTTGAACATTACACTCTTACATGTCTACCATTTTAACAAAGGTGATATTCTGAGAGGAAGATGAAAGATTCCCCTTCTCGGTAGGAACAGGGGTATTATTTTCCTCCAACCTCTCTGACTGCACTTCCATAACCACTTCCAACTTGGGGGAGATAGGAACATCATGTTCCTCAGAGATATCATAATTAACTAGAATAGGGACCATCTGGCCTCCCACATCCTCATCTTTATTCACATCCTCATCTTTGTCAATAGAAACAGGGCCATTCCCAATGTCCATGGCTTCGGTAGCAACCTAATCCTTATTCTCATTATCACCAGAAATGTTGGTTGAAGCCATCAAAGACTCTTTACTTTCCTCATCAGATGAATTAACTGTGGTAGCATAGCCTTCAACACTTTCATTAGCAAAATTAGTATCTATGCCACCCTTCTTATCCAGTTTCAATTTTTTGCCGATAGAAATCTCCTCTTTGCAATCTCCATCCCTGATTCATTTCGCTAAAGCTTTGGTAGAGCCAAAGGCTCTAGGTGAGGAGATAATAGGGCTACTGATGGATATTTTATTAATATGCTCTACAATTCAGAGAATGAGGCCCTCATGTGGGATGGGCTTGTTCCCTTTCTTCCTATGGTCAATTATACTAAGACGAAGAGATTGGAGAAGAAAGAATGTCAACGAAACCCTAACCTTGTGTCTAAAGTGACAAAGCAGCACAAAATGGTAAGAGTGGGCACGCTTGTACCTATAATCTAGTGTAATATACTCCATGATAGCATTCATGACCCTCACCCAAATCTCCTTGAAAGCATTGACACCATAACAGCCACTGGAATCCTTCACCAAGCACTCAACCTCAGCCTTGTCTTTAGAGAAGCGTTAGATAGCTTTTTGGGAGATCTTCTTATCTTTGTAAAACTTCATACCCTTGAGGCTAAGCCCAGACACCTTCGTGATAAGCTCTTAAGTGATATTCACAATCATACCACCAATGGTCACAGTACCATCCTTCCAAGACTCAAAAAACATCGTCGTGACTTCATCTTTAAACCCATGAAGGCATTCCATATACATGGTGAGGCCACCCTTTCTGAGCTTATGCCAAACCTCCATCATTTTATTCCACTTAATGCAGTCCTTCGGCTCCCTATGATTAAGCCCACCACCCATAATTTCCTCAGAGAAAAAAACCTAAATAGAAGTAGTAGAAACAAAGCAGAGATAAATAACAATGGCTGCCTTCAAATTGGAATCCACACTAATATATGCTTGTTTACACCTAGTTATTTCAAGAAAGGCAAGGATTTTTGTAACCCTCATAACCACATTAATAAACTTTTGTATTTTCATCATAGCTTTTTGAGATATTCCAAATCAGCTCTTTTGCTATGAGTCCTGTCAAATACCAACTTGGCCTTCAAATCAATGATCAGATCCTTACCTCCTTGCCATGTCATGATGTTCTTAGCCCTGACAGTGATGTTAGCTAGCTCATCAATAGTACCATTCACCTCCCGAAAGTTGTGGGAAATGATAACCTACATGAAGGAATTAATGATAATCCGAGCCTCCTCAATAATAGCCTTAATAGACCATGATGGCCTGGTCACACCTTTAATGCAGTTTAAGATGTTCATGGAATCACCTTCAATCCACACGTTTGGGGACATGTCCTTATTAATAATTTTTAAAGTTTGAAGGATAGTCATGGCCTCCACCACATGATTGGTCTGCACACCAATGGGGAGCGCATGACAACAAGATAGTTCACCATGTCATCCCTTATAAGCCTACCACAACCCACTGGACTTGGGTCACCCTTCGTCACACCGTCAAAATTGACTTTGATCCATCCAGGAGGGGGGAAAGCTAGATAGAATTCTCCCGTTGGGAAGAGGAATTGACTTCGGTGCCAGCAACATTACCTCCAAAAAATAAATCCATCTTTAAACCAATCGAATTAGTGCGACTCTCCATGATACTTCTCTTAATCTTCTCTGCAATCACCACCAGAGGGAGGGAAGTATCTCTAAACACTCTGTCATTATGTTCTCTCCATAGCTTCCAGATAACATTGGGGGTGATGAAATTCCATAGTAGCTTATCCATAGGGACCTCCACATTTCTCCATTGGGTAATGAAATTCTCCATGTTATTAGGAAAAAATTAGCATAACTTCCAGCACTATAAAGTAAGACACCAGACTTTCCAGGAATATTGGCAGTCAATAGTTAGATGGAAGACCAACTCCTCATCATTGTTACACAGAAAGAACCTATTGGGTAGAATCATGCCATGCTTTTGGATATTTTCAATAGTGAGAATCTTGTTCTACAAAACCAACCAAAAGAAAATATTAATTTTAGGAATTAACCTTTTATCCCAGACTTGGGCCCAAAAGGGAGGAGAATCCGGCTGCTTCAATAAAATCTCAGAGGTAGAGGCAACAAAAAAGACTCTGGAATGGAGAATTCCCCAAATCAGCTCATCAGCCTTGGTCATGTCCACTTTCCAAACCTTTAGGTCTAGTAGCAAAGGCTTAAGGGCATCATCAACAATAGAGAGGTCAATCCAAGACCGGATCCCATAATAGTCTCTAACTCACGGATGAAATCTTTGTAAGAAGATATTTATAAAAGGTTAGAAGGAAGGGACAATGTTAAGAGGAAAGTCTTTGAAAACCAGCAATCATCCTAGAATTTAATTCTTTGTCCATTACCCAAATACCATTTTGCACCTTTGAAGGTCATCTCCTTAGCTTGTTGGATGCAGTTCCAAATAAAAGAACCCCTCACCTTCACTTTAGACTTCATAAAGTCTAAAATATGAGGGAAAGAGTAGAGATATTTATTGTAGATCTGATCTCATTCCACTCTTTTTTCTCACCAAAGATCCTCCAAATTTTCTTAGCCAGAAGCACCTGATTAGTAACTCTTAAGGGGAGGATCCCCAACCCTCCTAACTTTTTAGGAGTACAAACCTTATCCCACGCAACTAAATCCAGTCTCTTTCTTTCTTCCACACCTATCTAGAGAAAATTTCTCTGAATCCTCTCAATAATGTCTTCATATTTACCAAGAATCTTAAACAAGCTTAGAGCATAGATAGGGAGACTCTGCAAAGAGGCCTTCAAGAGTTGGAGTTTACCAACTTGACTAAGAAAAGCTCCTTTCTAGCCAACTAATTTTCTATTGAATTTGTCCACAATTCTAGCCCAGAACGAGTCAGGAGGTTTTAAGCCCAAGGGAAGACCGAGGTAAGTGGTAGGCAAGGTACCAATTTCACATCCAATAATTTTGGCAATTCTATTATGTCTTTCCACAGGCATATTAATAAAAAATAGAGAGCTCTTGTTCCAATTAATGATTTGACCTGTACCCAAAGAGTAATTGGACAGAGCCTATTTATTAATCCTAGCCTCCTGGATGGACGAAGAGCCCATAATGACAGTGTCATCAACAAATTGCTCATGGGAGTATGGCCTAGAGGTAGATAAAGGAGTGAGGCCCTTGATGGATCCATTATTCACCAGTCCCTGAAAATAGTGACCAAGACACTTAGCCAGGATGGAAAAAAGAATAGAGGACAAGGGATCTCCTTGTTGAAGCCCCCTAGAAGGCTTGAAGAATCTGGAAGAGGATTGATTTAATATGACCACAGCTGAAGAGGTACTAATGAGCTAGAACACCAACTGCAAGAGTTTATCACAGAAACCAAAGGAGCGCAAAACCTTGATCAAAAAATCCCAGTCTACCCAGTCATAGGCCTTCGAGAGGTCAATTTTCAACAAAAAAATGAAGTTGAGAGAAGCCTGAGTAGAATGAATAACCTCATGCACCTTCATAATAGAGTCATTGATTTTCCTATCAGGGAAAAAGTCGCACTACTGGGGATAGATAATCTCGGGATAATAGCTAGCATCCTAAGAGTAATAACCTTGGAGAAAATTTTGTACACCAAATTACATAAGTTGATCGGCCTGAAGGAATCAACTGAATCAGCTCCAGGTCTCTTTGGGATCAAGACAATAAAGGTAGCATTAATTTCTTTTAGCATAGATCTAGATCCAAAGAAATCTTTCACAGCATTGTAGATATCAAAGCCCACAATAGGCTAGAAATTATGAAAAAAAATAGAGGAAACCCATCTAGACCCGGGGACTTATCACCCTCAAAAGAGAAAATAACAATCTTGATTTCCTTCGAGGAAGGAATAGTAGTAATATTCTTATTAGTAGCTTCATCAACAATGGAGGGGATGGTCTCAAGAAGTAAAGCTTGGTTATCCAGGGAGAGAGCCAAATCTTTAGATAAGAGAGAAGATAAAAATTCAACCATAGCCAAAGAAATGTCCTTGTCATTACTTACCTCTCCAGAAGCCACCCTAAGTCTGGAGATTCTGTTGGATGCTCTTTGTTTAGAAGAAGACATATGGAAGAACCTAGTATTCTTATCTCCATCTTTGAGCCATATCGATCTTAACCTCTATCTCCAGTACTCTTCCTCTTTGGAAATGATGTTATGAGTTTTGGCCAGGAGAATCTCCTCCCTTTCCTTCAGGTCTTGAGACAAGCTTAACTGTTGGATAGTCTCTTGAATATCAGCAAGGTCCCTTTTCAGCCCAAGCTTAGTTTTAAAGATGTCATCGAAAACTTCCTTTCTGCATTAAGATTTAAAATGATATTTTATATGCTGGAGCTTTTTAGCCACCCTAAACATTGCGGTGCCCTAAATGTTAACATTACACCATCCACTAATCTTCTGCTCAATTTTTAGATGATTGATCCATATTTTCTCAAATCTAAAGGGGGGATTACCATTAGACATAATCAAATCGGCAACAAAAGAGATGGAAATGATCGGACCCAATCTTCATTAGAGAGGATAGCGAGCAGCCAAAGCTTTTGAACCAACAACTAGAGATCAGAGTATGATCCAGACGGACCTGGATAAGATCCAATCCAATTCTTCTGTTAGACCAAGTGTAATTAACCCCTTGAAGATCCATATCAAAAAGACCCTATATGTTGACAAAGTCCATGAGCTCAACTCTACCATCTAGTTGACTCTAGCTTTCAACTCCACCAAACTTCTCATTATCTTTCAAAGGATAGTTGAAATCCACCAACCAGGGAGAATCCTAGAAAGAGAGCCTTTGATGCTCAACTCTCTTCTAGTACTAGTACTGACCCCTGCTAGCTTTGGTATTAGGAGAATATATATATATATATATATATATATATATATATATATATATATATATATATATATATATATATATATATATATATATATATATATATATATATATATATATATATATATATATATATATATATATATATTAGTAGAAACCCATTCAAAATCAGACTTGAGGTGAACAAATTTTATGCTCAAGCAATTCAAATTATCAGCAATCACTTCTCCTCTAAAATTATTATGGTTCCAAAAAATAGCAATACCCCCCGAGGCCCCTTCAGAGCTAGAACCAACAATGCCTCCATTTTTTAAGATTCTTATTTTTTCCACCTTATCCTTCACCATCTTAGTCTCCTGAACAAGAATGATATCATATTTTTGATCTCCAACCAAATTCCTCAGAGTATCTTTCTTATGGGGGGTATTCAATCCTCTGATATTCCATGAGATGACTTTCATTTCTTGACCAGGGCACAAACTCCCTGGATGGTCAATTGCTTGCCATGCAATATCCTTCTTGCTTTCTCTTTCTCTAAGATCTTTTTTAGAGAATATTACTTATGTTTTTTTTGAGATCCAACGTCCACCTTAAGACTCTTAGATCCCATATCATCTTTACTGTGGGTGAGAACACCCTTAGACCTAGGGGTGGAGAGCTTATTATGTTGTTTTCTTTGTTTCTTACCCATTTGTATGGTCCAAGAATCATCATTCTGATCATCCATGAGATCAAGACCATCACAAGCTATAGGGTCCTCATCACCACTCCCCGAATGGGTGTCTGGCACTGAAGAAAAGTCCTCGTCAAACTTTTTAGGATTTCTAGGTGAGGGAAACTCCCCCATTGTATCACTATACTTCTGAGCACCTTGCGCTTTGTTCAAATCATCAACCTAGATAGGGACTAAAACCTCCACAAGCAATGAGTCCTAAAAACCAAAGAAACATTTGGTGGGATCAGGGGGTTTTCCACTCTAGGGACAAACTCTAGGGGAGAGCCACTAGCCAAATAATCAGAGACATCAGTAACCGATTCGACAAATTCCCCTTCCTCCATGGCAGGGAGATCATTGGAATCCACTTTATCACAATGGCCTTCCTCCAAGACTGGATCCACCTTGTTGGCGCTAACACCTTCAGTAGCAGAAGAAGGCTTTATCTCCTTCCAAACTAGTCTAGTCTCCTTCTATGGTTTAGGATCAAGGTCCATGGTCTTAGTTTCCTTGTTAACTTTCTTCGGACAGTCCTTAGCCCAGTGACCCATTTCGTGACACAAAAAATAGGCAAAGGGAAGGGATTCAAAGACCACTTCCTTCTTCCAAATTCCCAGTTTGGAGTTAATATTAATCACAGAAGGAAGGTTGTCAAATTGGCAAATGTTAACACAAATCCTAGCAAAAACCAGATGATATTTGGTCGTTGTCATAGGATCAACCGAAAGAAGTTCCCCTCCAAAGGTGGACGCCTTAACCCTTAAGGACTTCCTCATTCTAGTATTCAAGTGGCAATCTAGGGAACCTAATCCAGACAGGGGTAACCATGAAGAAATTATCAGAATAGTCCTAGTTTGGAGCCCATTTACAAAAAGCCATCGTCATTCTACCAAACATCCAAGGACCCCCACATAAAACATAATCTAGATCTTCTTTATTAGAGAAAGAGAAGGACAAAAAACCTTTGGGTAAGGCTGCAATGTCCACCTGACCCTTCAAAATCTATCTTTTCTTAGCAAAGGATCTAACCATTTCGATATTGGGACAAGGGCCCAAGAACTTACCAACTAGTGAGAGCTCCATAGCAGAGACAGAGTGATTCACTAGAGAGTCGGGCACAAAAATAGAACTTCACCCACTTGAAGACCCACATTAACAAACTCTTCTAGAGAAGAAGGTTTTCCCGCCGATTTGGCTCCCAGAATTTCTGACCACTTTTTGGAAGTGGAAGGGTTGACTTCGGCACTATCAGTGATAGTCGCTATGCGTGACCCCACTAGTGGGTCCTTGGAAACTGCCTTATCATTCTTCTCCCCCAGAGAAGGACAGGGCTCAATCCATAAGGTGACATCACATTGCATTGACACCTTAGGAGAAGTGCATGAGAACACTTCCTTCAAGGGAGAAATCGTGACCTCCTGGCATAGAGAAAGATTCTCCTTACTACACAGAGAAGGATCTGACAGTTGCAACGCCAGACCCGCAACAAGTACTAGAGAAGCAACCAAAGGTTTAACCAAGTTCATTGTAACACTCTCCAGACCAGCACCAAAACCAGAACCCTCAACCTGACCACCATGCCTGGCTGGGGACCCTTTGAAATTTGAAAAAGCTCTCCCGCTTGAATCCACTTGCATGTTTTGTGATTGCTTAATAAATGAATGTATGATTTATACAAAGTTGAACCATTGTTTAAAACAGTAAATTATGGTGAAGAATTTTAGCTATCACCAATCAACATGAACATGGTGAAGAGTTTCAGTTATCACCAATTAACATGAATAGTTAACATAAATTAATATGAAATTAACAGCCTTCATTTGGGCACAAACTAATGCATGAGAAAGGAAGATCCTCAATTACATAGATCAAGGCTAAAGTCAATTAGACTGTCAACCATGAACCATGGATTAGATAAAAGATAACTAAAGTTTACTTGTAAATCACCACATAGAACTGATCTGGAGTGGTAGTTGGAATTAACTAACACCAATAAAATCTACATCAGATCACAAGTGATAGAAGGAAGAAGTACATTAATTTTCTTTGCAAATATTGTCGACAGGAGCTATTTTGGTATGAATTTTTCATTGTCTTAGGGTGTTTCTTTTTTTTTAATCACAAACTAAAATAAAGTTTCAACAGGAGGTTAATCATATTTTTTGGTAATTATTCTCATCCTTTTGTTGTCAAGTTAACTTCAAAGAATTATATGTCGTGGAAGCAAGGGATAAAGAATCACTTCCTTGAGCAAAATCTATTGCCCTATCTCCTTGGACATGTTCCTCAACCAAGTGATTATGAACATAAAATTACATGGTTGAATAGTAATGTCATTGTCTACAAATTAATATGCATTACTATTTCTAAGGATATTTTAAATCATATAGAGCACATCTTACAATTGTAAGGAGACATTTGTTCTTCATCTAAAAGTGGTGATTTCTTGGATAGCTAGGCTTCTATGGATAATACCAAGATTTGTATTGCCCCATCTTGTTTGGACACATCCTTCTTGGATGATCAATTTATTGATAACCCATATGCACCTATTATTTCTTTAGAGTTTGGGGTTGCTTCATTGAAAGCTTCCAATGATTCTTTGCAACATGATCATTTATGTCTTCTTGATTCAGCTCACTGGGATCAATTTCTATTAGACATCTCTTCTTTTTTTTGTAGAATCCCTCATTTCAGATCTAGATGACGATATTGATTGTATACATCTTCTCTTTGATGAGGATGATTCTTCTTCATCTGTTGTGAGGGAACCTTTTGGCCCTCTTCTTAATTCTCTACATGATCATTCCTCACAGATTGATATGAGTTTGGATACATTTGCACAACATTTTGAAGAGATCTATTTGCATTTTGAGGAGATACATGAGTCTTTTGATTGTGCTCTACATCAGTTTTTAAGAGCTACCTGATTTGATTATGACAAGTTTTAGGATCAGCAAAGCTATGAAACAAGTTTCAGAGACATAATACATTTGGAGTTTTTTTCCTACATATTCTTTTGAGGATTGAGTAGACTTCATTCATACATCTTTAGTTTTGTTTCTTCCTAAAAGAAAGAATGTTGTTCAAAGCTCATGGATCACCTTCTACATCCAATTTCGAGCATCTACCATTGACTACACATTATGAGGCGATCTATCTTCTCTTTCATTTCACTTTCTCCGAGATCTTCTTAGGGTGAAAGAAATTGTAGTACAGTAATTCTCTTGCTTTATTAGTATCTAATTTGAGGGAGGGTTTTGTTCTCATTGAATTTTCCTTTTTTTTCCTCTTTCCTTTACTTAGACTTAAGGGGGGGTTTAGCATAGTTTTTAACTGAAACTTAGTCACCGTAATTTGCTAGTTACATACGGTGATTTATATATTTGTATTGTGTATTCTTTTTCATTCAATTCAACAGAATCTCAGTTTTATTTTTTATTGAACAGCTCTCTGCATTACTCTTCTTCTTCTGTTTATTCTGCAATTTGTGTTTATTTTCCCTTCCAGCAAGGTCTGTAAAAATCTACATGCTTGTGACGTTGAGCATGCCTTCATAGATCACATTGTGAAGCTTATATTAATAGAGATTTTAGAATTTTTCATACCACACTTCCAACTTTTTAGATTCCCAATCAAATAGTTAGCTGAACATGTAACAATAATCATGCATAATCTCAGCTGAAGTATTAGTTAGTCTTTTGCACCGGGAACTATTTTCCTTCATTAAATAGGACATAGCTTTAATTGGCTTTCTAGCTTTTATGCAGCGAATACAACGCTATAATTTGTCAAAACAATCTTACACTGTAAATACATATGTTCATAATCGATCACTTAGCCTCCATTTAATTATTTTATTTCCAAGCGATGGAAATCCGACGAACGTTTGTCTTCACGCGACCCGCTTAGAACCATCTCCATGTATTCCTTATAAACAATTTCTCTATAAGCAGGCTTAAAACCATTCAATAGTAGTTCAGGAGCAGGTCTGATAATGGTGTCCAGAGATGGACCATACGTCGTCACCACAGATATCCGATCTGTGCTTCCATTAACGATCGCCCGGTGCTCTATGCTCTTGTATATCCCATTGCTAAGAATCTGTTCCAAATTTCATTACAAAAAGTACCATTCAGAAAGACAAAGCAAATCCTAATGATTATCTAGATTAGGAAAAACAAAAAAATAGTAATTTATGGTAGTGTGTGATTATTAAAAGGTCGTATGGTTGTTGATCTTATTAAGATACCCACAGAAAAACAATTACCTGCAGTACATCACCCAGATTGATGACAAGAGCATGGGGAATAGGCTTGACTGTGACCTAGCGGTCTTCATGGAGAACCTCTAAACCAGTGACGTCATCCTGCATCACTGCCGTTATCCAACCTGGGTCTGTGTGACTTCCTACACCAAGAGTGGTTTGAGGCTCTGGACATTTCGGATAGTAATTGCACACCATAATCTGAGAATAGTCTGTAAATGATTCTTTAATATACTTTTCTGGGAGCCCAAGGCTTTGTGAAATTGCACCGCAAAGCTTCCTTACTACCCCGTGAATTTGGGTACAAAAATTCACATTCGCTTTCCTGCAATTGAAAATAATCTATTCTTATTTCTGATCAGCAGCCAAGCTTAATTGATGATATAATTTGACAGTTTTTTAATTTAAATAATAAATTGTTTAATGGTAAATAATAATAATAAAAACCTTATTAAAAAGGTATTGATCACTACTATTGATATCAGGTTATTGTTAGTGAGCGTATCAATGTTCAATTATGTAGATATTGGTATGGGTGATGGTTATCTCTTAATTATTTGAAGTATTAAGATTATAATGACTAGAGATTGGTGAAGACTGATAGTATTTCCTTAATTATATTAATTGTCAATGTTCAAATATGTAAATAATGATAAGGGAGATGGATTTTTTTCTAATTTTACCAGCTATCAAGATTAGAACTGCTAAAGTTTGGTAAGGCCGATGGTATGCTCAGTAACTATATCAACTGCTAATGTTCAAATATGTAAATAATAGTGAGAGTGACAATTTGTTTCCTAATTATATAAACTATCAAAATTAGTACTGCTAGAGATTGGTGATGCTGATGGTATATTTTTTAATTATATCAACAGCCAATGTTCAAATATGTAAATAATGGTAAGGGTAATAGTTTGTTTCTTAACTATATCAACTATCATGATTAGAATGGCTAAAGATTGGTGAGGCTGATGATACATTCCTTAATTATATTAATTATCAAAATTAGAATTGCTAGAGATCCCTGAGGGTGATGATATGTTCCTGAGTATATCAACTACCAATGTTCAAATATGTAAGTAATGGTAAGGGCAATAGTTTATTTCTTAACTATACTAACTATCAAGATTAGAAGGGGTAGAGATTGGTGAGGCTGATGGTATGTTCCTTAATTATATCAACTGTCAATGTTCAACTATGTAAATAATAGTAAGGATGATGGTTTGTTTCTTAACTATACCAACTATCAAGATTAGAACTTGTAGAAATTGAAGTTGATATTTCTTAATTATATTAACTACCAATGTTAAAAAAATATAGAAAATACTAAGAATGATGATTTATTTCTTAATTATACCAACTATTAAAATTAGAATTATTAGAAATTGGTAAAGCTGATAACATATTCCTTTACTATATTGTCCACCAAATTCACACCCCCTAAAAATAAGATGGGAATTATAATTGACCAAATCAATACCCTTATTCCTTATTCCTAGACAGACATAGGATATTGAAATTAAATACTAAGTACCATCAATGAAATGAAAACCCTTTATCCAGTAACCAAAAAAAAATTCAATTTAGAAACCTTATTTCTCTAGTCTTCTTCCTAAAATTATGATTATGTTTTACAGATAAAACGATCAAATATGGCATACGGCCATGAAATAATCTTGATTATGTTTGTCACTGCTCTTGCCACAACGGAAGAAAAATGGAAAAATTTCTGTGATAATGAAAATTGATGAAGTTGATTACAAGACAATGTAAGTGGGCCAGACTGACGGTATGCACAGACCAAAAAGTTTCGCCGAGAAAGGATACTGGCAGGATATGGGAATGCCTAAAATTTTTGAATTGTTAAAATTCTTTGCTATTTTGTCATCTTCTCTTGTTTTTTTTCTTCATTTTTCTAAAGTTTCCATCCATGTCAATAGCGTCAGCAATTTCTGTTCTTACAAACAATTAAAAGTTGATTTTGATTAATGAAAATAAGATAAACATAGTTTTGTAATGTCCTTCTGCAAGTTGAAGCTCGATGCATAGCGAAACTTTGACATTGCATCCAAAGTAAAGTACTTCATTTTCTGTTCATCTGGTAACTCAAAGAACTCACGAGCTGCCTCCATCATTTCATTCATTGTGGACGGTGCAATTCCATGATTCACCACCTGCAATAGTTTTAACTCGATAAATACAGATTTCCACAAATATATATCTAAATGAAAAAGTATATTCATATTTTAGTTTGGAGATTTTTGGATTAGATTACGTTATTATGTTTTTTCTTTTTTAATATTTTATATCATATTTTTTTATCCTATCATCAAGATGAGTAAACAAGAATATGGATTTAGATTCAGGATGAATAAGTAAGAGAAGCAAATCAAATTTTCAGATGACGATCTATGATCCATCATCAAATTGAATAAGGAAAATGATCATATTATCTAATAAAAAACTTACAAACTAACAAATTATCAATTCTGAAAATTTCATATCTTAATATTCATGTTGCCCAGAGCTAATGACTTTCTAGTGAATAATGAATTATTTTGAACACAAACAAATCTCGTATTGATTCAATAGATCACAAGATCATTTTGAACACACGAATAAATCTTTTATTGATTAAATGGATCACAAGATCTTGATCACATGATCAAAGATCAACTGAACAAATGATCAGCGGTATTAAATGCATTTCAATAGCCTGAACAAATGATCAGCGGTATTAAATGCATTACAATAGCCTCAATAGAGGTCTTTAAAACAGAAAACAAATTCTAGAAGATCTTGAAGCTTCTCATACAATTCTAAATAGAACATGCAAAATCTATAGTTGGAACACCTATTTTTATCTTCACGAAAGACTGCAAAAGCAGTTCTCTTCATGCCACTCTTTGTCCAAACTGGGAGAAATTAACATTCCAACAATATAGAAAAGCATATTCATATTCTGGTTTTCAGATCAGACTATGTAGTTATTCTTTAATATTTCAATTTTATTTTATGATCCTCCATCAGAATGAATAAGCAAGAGAAGAGGATTAGATTCAAGATGAGTAAGAAAAAAGTCAATGTTTTAGATGACACTCTATAATCTATTATGAAATGAACAAGCAATCCAAGAAAATAAGATTCATGATCATTTTTCTGTAATAAAGTGAGATCTAAAACTTTGATGAAGAAAAATAATAAAACACTCTAATCCAAAAGTATATAAACCAATAAAGTAACTGTAAAAAAACTCAGATCTTTGTATTCATATTCCTGTTGCCCAAAGCTAATAGCTGTCTAGTGATTAAGGCATACAAATGAAGAGCAAAATAGAAGAAAAGTTTATCATTAAGTATGCCTGAAAGAAGCCCCATTCAAGACAAGCTCGACCGATGGCCTCCACAAGATTGTCAGAAAGGCCAAATGGACTATCATCTACTTGATCCTGCAGATCAATAACTGGTATATTCTCCTGCTCTTCATCTTCGATATCCTCTGAAACATTTGGACGTTCTTGGAGGGGTATTACAAAACGATGAGGAACTCGATCCAACGTCCCTTTTTCTATCATGGCTTTCACTCCCATAAACTCCTGCAGAAAATTGGCACTCTCCATCTCTTGCCCGATCAAAAAATTCTAGATAATGAAGAACTAATAAATTCAGAAGAAAGATCGACATAAATAGATGGCATACAGTCATAACATTTGTCAGATATGGAAAGAATAGATAACAAAGTAAATCGCGGTATTAACATTTTGTGTTAAAGTTAAGGAGAAGCCTAAAACATGTGTCGGCATGATGGACGCACTTTATCTAAATAGTAATCAATTATTAGACTAGTTTTAATTAGTCACCCATGAAATCAACCGATTATTAAGCTACTTTCAATTAGTCACGCCTGAAATCAACCAACCCTTTCCAATAGCATTGGCTATGGTCTTCATTCATCAATTAATAGTCTTAGAACCTACTCATTCGGTCATTTGTTTTAGGTGACATATATTGGGCTCATTATATATTACATGCATGTGCTTTTTCTTTGCAATGGCTTACATGGCTTCAATGGTGACTGTCCTTTTGATTAATGAATGTTATAAACGGCAAAGTAATGGGCCCAATGACCCTTTCTTTACTGCAGGATTATGTACTTGTGTATGGAACACGTGATATTCTTTCTATTGGCTAATTCATAGAAGTTAAACTAAACTTCAATCACTTTTCAATAACCACATGATCAACATTTATTATTAGTTGTTAACCTTTCCACAGAGCTCAAATATGTTAATGTCACACACCTCACATTCTGAATTTATAATTGCCAAATGCCCCCATGATGGTTACTTTTTGCCATCGTATATGTGATGAGATTCCAAACTTCCAAAGGGAAAAATTGATTAATGTGTGAGGGATAATTTGTTAGTCATTTTTTTCAATATAATTGTTTAGGTTTTTTGTTTGTAAGAATTTGCATATAGTAATAAATCAATGATATAGAGGTCAGTGAATAGTACAAAGACAAGAGAAAATATGGACAAGAATAAAGTGTATTCTCATGAATGATGCAATAATTGAATTAATTGAATTCATGATATACAATATAAATGTATCCGTTTATATAGGCAAGGCAATGAGACACCATGGTAAGAAATAATTTATCACCTACACAAGGTCGGATCACATGTCCACCAAAGGTGGATCATTCTTTTGGTGGATCATTCTTCATTGTGCAATGAAGTATGTGCTATGTGGAGGATGATAATGTGGGTAAGTGAACTAAAGGTGGAGACAACACATAAAGTGGAATATGATAACTACTATCACCACCTAAAGTGGACTACACCATGTGCAACTAAATGTGAAAATTCTTCGGGTAGTTGAGTTCCTATGAATAGAATTTTTTTATTTGTATATAAAATTAGTAACTCTAACATAGATATTTAGGGTATTTAATATTTTGTATAATTTGTGAATCTTATGTTTTCAATTGTTGATTAAAAAAAAATTAGTTTTTTTTGTTTTCTTCTTTTTGTGATCATTTTTTATTACTTACAAACATAATATTCAATATTTGAAAAGAGAATAAAGGTAATACACATAAAAAAAATTAATGGTCAACATAATCATCACATGACAATGACACAAATCATCTTAAATAAATAATGGATTGTAATCAAGTGAATTTTTATTACCAATCATGAAATTAGATTTGAGAACTTTATGAGAAAAATCTCATGGATTCACTATATCCAATAGTCTATTAGTTGTTAACATTTCCTTAGAGTTCAAATATGTTAATGTCACACACCTCACATTCTGAATTTATAATTGCCAAATGCCCCATGATGGTTACTTTTTGCCATTGTATATGTGATGAGATTCCAAACTTCCAAAGGGAAAAATTGATTAATGTGTGAGGGATAATTTGTTAGTTAATTTTTTTCAATATGTTTTCTTTTTGTAAGAATTTGCATATAGCAATAAATCAATTATCTAGAGGTCGGTGAATAGTACAAAGACAAGAAAATATGGACAAAAATAAATGGTATCCTCATCAATGATGCAATAATTGAATTAATTGAATTCATGATATACAATATAAATATATCCGCTTGTATAGGCAAGGCAATAAGACACCATGGTAAGAAGGAGATAACTTATCACCCACACAAGGTCGGATCACATGTCCACCAAAGGTGGATCATTCTTCATTGTGCAATAAAGTATGTGATATGTGGAGGATGATAATGTGGGTAAGTGAACTAAAGGTGGAGACAACACATAAAGTGGAATATGATAACTACTATCACCACTTAAAGTAGACTACACCATGTGCAACTAAATGTGAAAACTCTTAGGGTAGTTGAGTTCCTATGAATAGAATGTTTTTATTTGTATATAAAATTAGTAACTCTAACATAGATGTTTAGGGTATTTAATATTTTGTATAATTTGTGAATCTTACGTTTTCAATTGTTGATAAAAAAAAAATTAGTTTTTTTTGTTTTCTTCTTTTTGTGATATTTTTTTATTACTTACAAACATAATATTCAATATTTGAAAAGAGAATAAAGGTAATACACATAAAAAATTTTAATGGTCAACATAATCATCACATGACAATGACACAAATCATCTTAAATAAATAATGGATTGTATTCAAGTGAATTTTTATTACCAATCATGAAATTAGAATTGAGAACTTTATGAGAAAAATCTCATGGATTCACTCTATCCAATAGTCTCCTTGTCTCAAATTACCTATAAGGAACAAAATTTGATTGGGAGGGGTCTTATGGACTATATCATATCCTATCAATAATTATAAGATTATTATGAGGAACCCTTCAGTAACACTTGAACATAACACTAATAACATAACTAATTTTTATATATAAATTACATGGATTTGGACATTACTAGAAGTGTCGATATACAAGTTTGTACTATGATAAATCTTCTAATGAACTTAACTTTTCTATTCCTGGAATAAAATAGTAAAATGTATGCCAAAAGTTGGAAAAGTTTCTATTTTAGTCAACCTACCTTTGCATTTGAAAGGGGTTGCTCCCTCATATGATCATTTTTTTAAATAATAAATTAAATACTAAATAGAAAAGAAAAATTGATTTATTAAACTTATGAACATCATCTTAGGCTTCTTACAAGTATTAAAATGTCATAACTTAAAGAAAAAACATTTCACAAGCACTAGATCCATTTTTAATATAAGTTCAATGGTTCTGTTATCTAAATTTTAAAAGATGTCCAAAAATTAGTCATTTATTAGACATAGAGAAGTAAACTATTGATAAAGATATGAGAAAAATAATTGTAAATATCCTCCTTGTGAGTAGACAATAAATTTCTATATAATAAATATATTATTACGAATAACTCCCAAAACATCCCTCTCAAAGGGATGAGTCTTATATTTATAGGCATCATTTAGTTGCCAACTTCAAAATATAGGGAATGTGAGTCTTACTTTAGAAATGTAGTGTAAGAAATTGTATGATAACTATTCCTAATTATTTCATTGAGGGGGCATAATCAATAAGATCTAACTTTAGTCCTTGAAGGAGAGCTAGATGTTGTATTTGATTATTCTCTTTTTTGTTTTGTTTGATTGATTGATTGAATGCAAGAAATGAAGCAAGATGAAAGTAGAATGATAGGAAATTGACAAAAAATATCACAATCAGGAAATTACTGAACTATAATACAACTTTTGAGACTAGATATAAAAATGGGATGAAAAAAGGAACTTATGCCTAAAATCTAGGCCTGGAATTATTGGTCTAGGAGGGAATAACCCTTGACTAGAGGTGTTTGTTACAAGTGTTATTTCCATTGCACCAAAAGATCAATCTATCAATGTCTGATACAACCACTAGAATTAGAGAATCTATAGGAGGCAGTTAGTCCCTTATCGCAAATCCTGAGGGGAGCACTAACCATTTCACCAACAATCTCCCCCTTAGTGTTTCCCTAGGGGATTCAAACATGTGACCAAGCTCTAATACCACTTGTTACAAGTGTTATTTTCATTGTACAAAAAGATCGACCTATCAATGCATGAGACAACCACTACACTTATAGAATCCACATGAGGAAGTTAGTTCCTTGTCATGAATCTTGAGGGGAGTGCTAACTATTTTGCCAACAGTGTCTTAATTAGTTGAGACCTATAAATTTTAGATTAGGATTCTCTATAAATTTTCCTCCAAAAGTTTCAATGAAAAAACATTAGTCACTAGAGAAGATTGACAATGACCATGATTTTTTTGTTTCCCAAAATCTAGAACTATGCATCTTAGTCTTCTCTCTACAAATTTTCAAATCTCTCCACTTGAGTTTAAAATCTACACTAAAGAGAGAAGAAAAGTGTTGGGTTGTATGGGGGTTTTCCTTAGTCAAACCCTAGGTAGGAATTAACCTAAACTATAGTGATGATGATTAGTAAAGAGAGATTATCCTTGGTACGATAAGGGAACAATCTGAAGTAAAATACTAAAATGAAATGATGTAATGCCCCAATAGGGAACCCAGGAGAAATTAACTAAAAAAATGTTACTAAGTTTATTGAATATTTTTTCTTAATAGTTTACAATCAATAATGAATAACAATAAGGAAGAAAAATAACATAAGACAATACATACTCATAAATATAACTCATTAAGAGATTACAAGTCTCAAGGGTTCCATGATGTAGAATTATGTATAAGTTAACTAATCTACTAAGTACAATCCAACACATAATCACATGATATATCTTAGGTTCATTTTAAAACCTAATTTGAAGTATTCATAAACCTTTACTTCTCTTTTTTGGTAAAAGGTTGAGGCTAGAGAATAATTTTATTAATAATAGAAATGAAATACAAATGTCTCCATTCAGTATGGGTACTAGTAGGAAAGAATGGAGAAGAAAACCTCCAGTCTAGCTCGGGATAGATGTCCAGAAATGAGGAATTTAACAATACAAGTATGAGGCCTTTCCCTTATTTACATAGTCTAAAAGTCTATATAAATCAGTTAATTACAATTATATAAAATCCTCGCATAGGGTGGCTGCAAGAAGTTGGGTCCCACTTTTGGCCAAAAAGTGGAAGTGTTTTCTCTGTTTTTCAAAATTTATGTCAATTGATGTCCAAATTTGAAGCACTTAAAGATTAAATCTTGGAAAACTTCAATAATATAAAATTTAGTGCTCGGAATCTAGTTTTCAAATATATAATTTATTTCAATACCCACATGGTATAAATTGAATTTTAGTATGCATGTCTAAAAATCACTTTTTCAAAATGCATGTTTCAGGACCACACCTCACGCATGTACGAACACCCTTTTTTGAAGTAAATGAATGTATTTTTGGGAATCTTTTTTGGAAAAGGTACCTAAAACACTAAAGATTGATGAGAATATTTTATCTTTTTTTTTACTGAATATTTTTTTTTATTAATTTTTAATTGACTATAAAGTACATTTTTTAAACCTCTGGTGTACGGACACCATAATTTGATGATAACTTCACTTTTTTTCAATTTTTTTTTTTTTAAATTGAAAAGAATTATATGTAGTTTGATTACATATAACTCATTTTTCAAAAATAAAAAAATTTAAAAAGTTATTAAAGTTTTAGTTAACCTTGGTATTTCAAGTTTAGGTACCACGTTGGCTTAATAAATATTGTATAAATATTAAAATTTATCATATCACTATAAAATTTATATTTTTATAATCTGCACAATAAGAGCTAAAATGGGTTTTCATTTTATCAAAAAATTCATTTGGGAAGTTGTCCTAAAAATTATGGCAAGGCAGAAATTTTACTTTGTAATGCCTTAGCCATTTTTTTGCAAGGTCAAGCACAGGTTGGTGGGACCAAGCCTATCCTAAACCAAAACCCAAGCCAGGAGGTAAGGTTCCCACCCATAGATTTACAAATTGGGCGCCCGTTTTGTAAATCTAAAAATGGGTGCCCATTTTTTGAAACTAAAAATGGGCGCCCATTTCTTAAAGAACCATTACAATTAAAAAAAACCAGACTGTGGGCCTGATCTTATGATTGCGACTTTTCATTTTGTTTTCTATCGATTCACAGCAAACAAAGAGAATATTTTTGCCAACATTCCTTTTATTTGTTTTATTTTGAATCTGACATTCAGAAAAGATTGTTTCAATTCAAATTTTGGTGCAAAAATGGGATCAAATCAATGTAGAAAGAGGTTAAAGAAGAATTTGACACCTAAGGAGATTGCAGAAAATAGAGAGGAGGCAAAATGACAACGAGAAATAAGAGAAAGACTTCGAAACCTGAATAATGTTGGAGCATTGAGTTCAACAATTATTTCAAAAAAGGACAATGAAGACACCATAATGGATGTAGAGGTTGAAGAAGCAAAATCAGGTGCATCTTCTAATCCAATATTGGATACAAGTATGTCTTCGCATCCAATTGTTACAACTTATTCTGATAAAGATGTTCATGATTTGCTAGAAGCGGGTTACAATAGAAATGATTTAAATTTTATTCCTAAAAATAGATTAAGTTTAATTGCACGTGAAATTTTAGAAATTAGTAATGTTAATCATAATGATAAAGGAACTGAAAGTCAAACCACAATTGAAACTGAAGATCAAACACCAATTCAAATTGAAATCAACAATGTAAATGTAGACATAGAAACACCGATTGAGAAAGAAACTCATTTGAATGATAATGAAATAAATGAACAATTTCAATTAAAATTTGATGTGTTAGACAATCTGTGTGGTTTGGTTTCATCAAGACAGATTAGGACATATGCAAGCAGATTGTTTAGACAATTTTTTTATAATAAGAAATTTGGGTTTCAATGTCAATTAATGTTACAATTAATTAAAATATCTAAAATGCGAAAAGTGATGAAGAGGTTAGGCATTTATGTGAAAACTAAGAAGAAGGATGAGTCTCTAAAACAAGTTGTATCAACTGTTGCTAGTGCCTTTGACACAATTGGAAAGAAAAGTCATTCTAAAGATAGTAATGAGGCACGACAAGCAATAACAACAGCTTTAGTAAACAAAACTACTACTGATAAAAGAATGATTTCAAACATAAGTGGATATCTTAATATTAATTATAAAACTTTAGCAAGAGCTATAAAGAGAAGAGTTAACTTTGAAAGTGATCCAGCAAATCATTTATGGACCTTCAGTGGTAGACTCTCGAGGTCTGACATGAAACTTACTAGTGAAATCAAAACTTTGATTGAAAAATTTTGGCACGATAATACAAGAGTATCCCCTAATGCTAGAGATGTTCTTAAATTAAGAGTCAGTTCAAAAGTTCGTGATCCACATCCAAAACACCTTTAGATATGACTCAAACAGAATTGTATAAAAAATTTATGGATGATAAGGTGTTAACTATTAGTATTAGTCAAAGATCTTTTGAAAAATGTAAACCATGGTATGTAAGGATTAACAAAGAAAGAATCACCTATTGTTGCAAAACTCATGTTCAATTTCGTTATCATTATGATATTTTTTGATCTATATGTTCTACTATGCATACTAATGAAATGTTGCAGGAATGTGGTATAAATATACCACCTCAAATTTTAAAGGAGTTTATATCAAATTTGTTTTGTAACCCACCTAATGAGCAATTTTATCTTTTGAATGCATGTGTTTCTGGTGTATGTGATGTATGTGGCAATCTTACATTATTAGATGAATGTTTGCATGAAAATATTTCATTTGATTTTCCAGGACAACAATTAGTTGATGTACAAAGATTTTAAACTGTTGAGTATCCATTGAAGGATGGAAAAGTTGGAAAACGGTGTGACCTAATAATTGAAAAACTTAGTATTAATACTTTTATGAATGAATTCAAGAGTAAGATCATACCTAAATATGTGAAACACTCTCACAATTCTAGATGGCTTGATGGACAATTTCGTATATGCAAGAATACATTTCCAATTGGTAGTATACTGTCAGTTGTTGACTTTGCAGAGAACTACACACTTGCACCACAAGATGAGATCCAATCACAATATTATAATTCAGTGAAAGTAACAATTTTTGTTCATATTGTCTATAGACATGCACCTGATAGTATAGAAGAAGATCAAAAAGTATTGAGAGAGTACCATTTCTATATGAGTGATAATAAGTTACACTCATCGGAGTTTGTCCGGTATTGCTTTAATACCTTTTATGAAAATTTAAGGGAGAGAGAAATTCATATAACACAACATCTAATATGGTCAGATAATTGCACAGGACAATTCAAGAATGCTAGAATGTTTTATTGGTTGAGTAGGATGCACAAGAAAATAAATATCCAACATAGTTGGAGTTTTTTGGAGGCTAGACACGGGAAGGGAGAACATGATGGTGCTGGTGCATGTGTTAAGAGAGCCCTTTGTAGAGAGCAACTCAAATTTGAGGAAAAATCAAAATTTAAAGATGCATGTGCAATTGTTGAATGGTGTAAAACAAGTTTGTCTATAGGATCAAGTCAAAACTCTACAATCAGACATTTTTTTCTGGCTAGTTGAAGAGAAGAATATCCTTTCAAGATATTATTGTAATACAATCAGTGGATCGGCTAAATGGCATTCATTTAGGAGTTCTAATTCTAACACTTGGACTATATGGACTAGGGAGCTTGCATGTTTTTGTTAATTTTGTGTTGCAGGCAAATGGGAATAATGCGAGAATACAGAATGGGTTGAAGAATGGCAACAAAACTCATTAACACCTAGTGAGAGACAAGATGAAGATGTTATAATAAATGAAGACCTGGATCATGCCTTTGCATCAGAAGATTATGATCGTGTTTCAGATCTCATACAACCTGGTAATTTAATACAATTTATTGTAAAACTTTAAATTATATATTAGTTACATGTGTATGTCATATAATTTATGATTATATATATTTGAATTATAAACCTTTAATTTAAACAAGTTTTATTTATAGTGCACATGTACGTAATTTAGTTTTGCAGGACATGTGTATGTTATTATTGCACCTAAGGATAATGAAGAGTAGACAGAGTATTGGTTAGCTCGATGTGTAGAACCCAAGAAAAAGTTGATATGTCATCAAGTAGATGATGATAATTTTCAGTATCGAGTTGGGTCTATTGTGGTAGTTGGTACATGGCTACGCAAATACCTAACAAGAAGGAATGGTTTACCAGCTTTTGAAGACTACCAATCAGAAAAGAAGATTATACACTATTCCCATTTGGTAGTGGCAACAAATATCAAATTGGAAAGATACAAAGGTAGACTTGCTAATAAAATTTTATGGACACTTTCAATGGAAGAGCATGAGGCAATCATAGACACATTGCAGAAAAGAGAGGATGATGATGGTACATTAGGTTGAATCAAATTTATACATGTAAGTTTTTATTCAATTGTCTTATTAACTTTAAAATTAAAATTAACATTAAATAAACTTGAGTACATAAATTCTAACATTTCAACATGTTTATTTTTATGATGCAGTCCATGTCGGGAAGAACATCTAGATGCATTGCAGAAAAGAGAGGATGTTGATGGTACATTATGTTGAATCAAATTTATACATGTAAGTTTTTGTTCAATTGTCATATTAACTTTAAATGAACTCGAGTACACAAATTCTAACATTTCAACATGTTTATTTTTATGATGCAGGATGTCAGGAAGAACATAGATCTGCATTGCAGAAAAGAGAGGATGCTGATGGTACATTAGGTTGAATCAAATTTATACATGTAAGTTTTTGTTCAATTGTCATATTTGTATATGTTTTCTACACGTCTTCTTTGAAGTGTCATAATTTATAATTTAGAGATATAGATTTGAAATTAAAATTAAAATTAACTTTAAATGAACGTTTATAAATTCTAACATTTCAACATGTTTATTTTTATGATGCAGGATGTCTGGAAGAACATAGACATGAACTATTTGTGTAGTACAATGCACTCTTGTATTCATACAATTTTGGGTTAATAATTTAAGATCACATGAACTCACTTTTATACATCGAATTTTGTTTTAAATATTTAAGTTAAATTCATAACTTTGTATTCACCTAATTTTGTTGTTACAAATATTAAACTATGCACATTGGTCGAATTATGTTCACTTAATAGATCTCACTGTTTAATAGTTATTAAGTTTGTAATGTATCCATATTGTTCTTGTCAATTTTACATGTATTAATAGATGTCATTGTTAGATCTAGATGATTTTTTTATAGTTAATCAAAGTGTTCATATTACTTGTAACATGTATCTAGATATTGTACTTAGATCAATTACACATGAATTAATAGATCTCATTGTTAGATATATGTTTTTTTAAGGATAAATTGATAAATTACGTAACAAGTCCTGATTAAGATAAATTGATAAATTACATAACAACTCATGACTAAGATAAATAACATAACAAGTCCTGAAATAATTTACATGTATCATAATGTCCATCATATCAACTCATGATATATACATACAATCACAAAACAAAGTCCTACTCTAAAAACAAGTCCAAGTACAATATATGATAACAAGTCCTGAAATAATTTACATGTATCATAATGTCCATCATATCAACTCATGATATATAGATAAAATCACAAAACAAAGTCCTACTCTAAAAACAAGTCCAAGTATAATATATGATAACAAGTGGACTAGTATATAATGCAAGTCCTACTCTAACAACTAGTAAAAATAATATGAACAAGTCTAAACAAGCCCAAATAGTCATCATAAAACAAGTCCAAATAGTCCAAATAGTCATCATAATCTAACTCTACTCATCTAGCTGATCTACAGTCCTCTCCACTCCACGTGAAGAGGACTGCGATGCATCAACATGCTCTGTCTGGTCTTGAGTACCCTCATCCTGCTCTGTCTGGTCCTGACCACCCTAATCCTGCTCTGTCTAGTCTCGAGCACCCTCATCCTCAACTACATGAAAAGTGGATGAAGCCAAGTCTTGTTAAAAAATTTAAAGTACAAATTAAAAATTATTTAATTAATCATCTAAGATCTAGATACACACAGGACATTGAAAAATTACTTAAATTAATCATCACCTCAAAGGATAGTGTCGATGGATGCATTTGGCTTAATCCTGTAGCCATGCCAAGACTCATGGTGGTGTCGACCTGAACAACATATATAAAGCATGAATCAAACTTATAGTACATATATACATAAATTATAAAATATATATAACTTGATTAAATATATAAATATGGAATAAAAACATGTGTACATTACCTGTGTGTGACACGTAGCTAATGTCACCGATGAGTCAAGACGTAAATGGGATTGTGCAACATGAGACAATCCAAAAGCCTACAATTACAAAAAAATAAGTGTGAATCAAAGTTGTACATAAATTAGTAAGATACAAATACTTAAAATTAATAAATGAAAAACATACTACAGGTATATGCGGCTGACTCTCGGTGACTGGTGGGGTAGAGAATGAAGGACTGCCAATCTCAGTTGTACATGAGAGACCCTACAAAATCACAAAAATATGTCAAACACATTATCAATTAAAGTTTATTTTGTTTAAATTTTAAGTGTATCAAGATCAAAGTGCATACCATGAATGGAGCACCAAGATGTCGAGGTGTCGATGTCATATGATGATGGCTAATGAATGTTGGAGGGTCAACCCTCCTCTGTTCACTGAAAAATCCACATGTTATGGCTCATAATTGTATAAATAAGAAATTTAATATTACGCTATATTTAAATTATAATTAAATTTACCTATGCGGGATGATCATCGTCTGCATTGAGGAAATCAACATATGATGAGATATCATCTCCGGCATCACCATGTGCACCATCATCATCATCGGCATATCCACCATGTGCACCACCAGCATCATCACCATATCCACCATGGGCAGCATGGGCAGCATCAGGATCAGACTGGGGATGCATACATATACCCCCACAACTCATGCAAACATGTTCTATGTTGGGGGTAGTCCTCGCCTGGGTGATGTGCTATAACAAATTGCTCGTAAGGGCACTCAAAGAACCAAGAGATGACTGCACTGCTCGATGATAGATAGGTGCAAGAAGTACAAGAGATGAAAGAGGAACAAGGGGCTCATTACGCACACAATTTTTAGTTCTGTCACTCAATTTGGCCCCTGGCCTATCCTGTGGCATGCCCCGGCCAACCCCCTGAAATGCTCTCATGTCAAAATAATTGGGTTTCTTACCCAATTCAAACTCAGCCCATAATTTCTTTGAAAAATAAAGTGGGACCTCATGATTATCATGTGGTGGATGGTCAAATACCATCCACCACCACTCCCAAAAATGCTCTACTATCTCAGGGTGTCTACACCATCTAATGGAAATGCGTGGCTTCTTGCCAACTATCTACTCACCCGTTGTAGGGTTCAAAAAATAGTGTGCCAAATAATTTTTTGTAATTTTTAACTTATTAACCTCTTTATAAGAGAGGCCATCAACATAATATACATGCATAGACTCCCTCCATGACTCAAAACTATCAATCTCATAGTCTAATGTCTGTATGGAATCTACTACGCCTTGCATGATATCTGCAAGGCATAGTAGCTAGATAGATAGATATGGATCATGCCTAATAATGTTTATGTCTCTCAAGATGCCCTCTACATTTCTCCTAATATTATCTCTGAGCTCTCTAGGTGGAGGTGGAGGGGGGGTGGAGGGGGAGGGGGACGTGGAGGAGGAGGTGGTGGTGCATGCTGACCTATAAGCTCATCAATGTGAAAATCATCCATATTGCCAATCTGCATACAAATAAAAACATGATAATTTGCAATCAGACAGAGGAAGAGAGAGAGAGAGGAGAGGGAGAGAGGGAGAGAAGAGAGAGAGAGAGAGAGAGAGAGAGAGAGAGAGAGAGAGAGAGAGAGGGGGAGAGAGAGAGAGAGAGAGAGAGAGAGAGAGAGAGAGAGAGAGAGAATTAACATGATAATTTACAATTAACATACTGTAAAATATAAAACATAAAAACTTAAGAAAAAATAAAAACATGATAATTTACAATTAACATACTGTAAAATATATTTTACCTTACAACTTGAATGACTTAAATAATCAAAATGAGAGAGAGAGAGAGAGAGGAGACGGAGAGACAGAGGAAGAGCTAGAGAGAGAGAGAGAGAGAGAGAGAGAGAGAGAGAGAGAGAGGAGACAGAGAGATAGAGGAAGAGCTAGAGAGAGAGAGAGAGAGAGAGAGAGAGAGAGAGAGAGAGAGAGAGAGAGAGAGAGAGAGAGAGAGAGAGAGAGAGGGGGGGGGGGGAGATAGAGGAGAGAGAAAGAGAGAGAGGAAGAGGAGAGAGAGAGTGAGAGAGAGGAAGAGAGAGAGAGAGAGAGAGATATGAAGAGGAGAGAGAGAGTGTGTGTGTCTGTGTCTGTGTTTTTAAATTTATGTTTTGGTTGAACTAAATTTATGTTTTGGTTTTCTAAATTTATATTTTGATTTTCTAAGTTTAGGGTTTCGTAAATTAACTTTTTATCTAGGTTTATGTTTTTGTTTTATTATCT